>JARJDS010026633.1:0-12441 GCA_030264155.1 Atheta pasadenae | reverse complement strand
TTAAGAGCTTTATGCATATAATTTGTTGTTTTTCTCAAAATTGATGCGTTCTAGGAAAAAATGTTACTAAGATAAAATGTTTATTAGTTTATTGGCTACAACTTTTATTATAAACATTATTTGATATTTTGACTAGAAACTGCCAATATTTATGTTTTTATGCCAGAAAACAGGACAAAATTTACGCATGCTTGTGTAGATTTTTGACATATTTTGTTCGTTTTCTTAAAATTGGTGCGGTCTAGGGAAAAATGCTACTAAGACAAAATATAGTTTAGTTTACTGTCTATAACTTTTGTTTAAAATATTTTTTATTATTCATATTAGAAGTTGACGTTTTCCTGGTTTTTGTTCAGAAAAAACATCTAAAATGAAACTAATTTAAGATGTTTATAAATATAATTTGTTGTTTTTCTCAAAATTGATGCGTTCTAGGAAAAATTGTTACTAAGATAAAATATTTATTAGTTTATTGGCTACAACTTTTATTATAAACATTTATTGATATTTTATTAGGAACTCCCAATATTTATGTTTTAGTGGCAAAAAACCTAACAAAATTTACGCATGCATGTGGATTTTTGACATATTTTGTTTGTTTTCTTAAAATTGGTGCGTTTTATGAAAAAATGTTACTAAGACAAAATGTTTATGAGTTTACTGTCTACAACTTTCGTTTTAAACAATTTGTAAAAAACTTATTAAAACACCATGTTTTTTGTTTTTTCTTTTAATAATCACAAATGAGAAAACCTTGAATTCTATCCTTCCACACCTTTAACAACAAATAAAGCCATTTTCCATTTAAGAACATTTAACATCTTAATCACAACATTTTCAAGCTTCACACCACGTTCCACGTAGGTTGACAAATGACAGCGTATACTTCATTGCACGCGCATATTTAACCAAAAACCAACAAAGTGACAAAAGCCAAGTCGACGGCGGAAATTTACGACCAAACGCACAATGCCATACTTCTCGCCGACCTGTGTGCGGAAAACGCGCTTAATAAACCTGTCGTATTTACAAATATTAATCCGTTCGTTTCACACATTAGAAAATCACAAGCTGCACAACCCAAAACCGTTCGTAAACGCAAAGAAACTCGAGAAATTCACAAGTCGCACAAACGTGTTTAAGCACAGTTTCAATTCATATTCAAATGCGCTTAATAATGTTGTGCAAACACCTGATTAAACATTTCACACACGCGTCATGAGTTTTACACATAAACAAATTAGCAATAACAACAAACAACCAATAAACATAAGTTAAAACTAATTGCAACAACAATTTATTTCAAAAATGTAAAATATAAAACGTAAATTGTAAAACAAAAATTGTTTATTTTTTGTGTGGAAAACAACGAAAAAAAAATTTAAGTAACAAAATGGCGGTTTAAGTAATAATTTTCATATTTAACGCTTATAATCTCTCTGGGGGAAATTTATAGCGTGCGTAATGCATTAACGCGCAATTGTTCTTTTTGTAACGTCGTTGTGGGTTTACGATTATTCCCGTGCCACACAACCAGCGCTTGTTTTCCCGATTCCCGTTCGTCGTCTGATTGTGCATTGAACTCTCTCCCAGGTGGGTGCGCGCCTGCTTGACTTAGCGCAACACAATAAATAAAAGCTGAAATAAATCGCAATCCAAACGCGATTCATGCACTTTAAAGTAAAGTAAAATAAACTCCAGTTAAGTAAAGGTAACCTTAAAGTTAAAGTACTCGGCGCATGCGTGGTGCGCTCCGTATACAATGTTTACAAGTATGTACTTGTTTTTATGTTCGAATTGATCAATACACACGAAATATATTATTACAAATCAAACAGGTATTGTTTGATTGCACCAAATCGTGTTTTGTATCGCGCGCGGCCATAAAACCCAGTTGTTATTGGAGGTGGCGAGTATTGGCGAGAAGTGATAAAACTCAATCTCAACAGCAGGACTCGCAGGCTTATCAGCTCTGCACAGTGCATTAACGCAATTTATGCGTTCCTAATCAAAGCGAATCGAATCACTTCGTTTTCGCAATTGTGCTTCAGACTTTTATTGAAGACCAAGCAGGAATTTTAAAATTTTATTTATTCATTTATTGAATTCAAATCTGTGGGTTGATACAATGCGTGAATATAAATTATTATGTCATAATACAAATTGTTTTTTTTTTGTTTTTTGTTTTTTTGTTTTAAATTGATTACCCTGTATATTATGAATATTTTTGTGGTGACTTTAGTTAAGACTTTAATTGCGTTTAAATTTATTATTGGACTTTGAGGTTGAGTTAGTGTGATTGGATTGGATTGGAGTTTAGTTAACTTAAGTAAAATGTGGTTTGTGGATTTATTCGATATTCAAAGTACAGTTAGACGTGTGCGGTGACAACGTTTCCAACAATTAGCAGCGGTTCTTGAAGCCAACGAATCTGAGCCGACAAATTAATGTCGGCGACAGCGTGTTGCGTGCAATGCAACTTTACTTAACTTAGTGTCGCGTTTGTTTGAGGTTTGACTGGACATTGTTCCGGTTCGAAATTTTACAATCAGTGTCAAAGCTGCGATGATGAATCAACTTGACTCTCAACAGGATACACGCGTTGTTAGACTGTGGACTAATTTCAGACATTTCCACATGACTTAAGTCAAATATTACAAGTCACATTACAACTTTGGTTTTTAGAACAAATTGTGTTAATTAAAATTTCAATGATAAGATAAAATCACTCAAAAATTAATTAATTTGGTTTTTATTTTCTTTAAATTTTTAATGCAATTTAAACTTGTTTTGGGGATTTAATTGGATATGGCTGCAATTGTGTTTCCAAAAAACAGGATTTTTGACATTTTTTCTCGGATCTTTTACAAATAAATGAAAAATTAAAGTTTCAAACGAAAATAAAAGTCTCTGACCTGTTTAAGTGTATGGGGAAGAGTTAGTAGGGAATTAAAGATTTTAATTGACACACCGATTACTACTAATAAATTTATCGGATTCATCAGCCACTTGTGGTGTTTGTTGTTGACTTAAGTTAAGTTAGCTTAAGCTTTATGCGTTTTCATGGTGGCATGTTTAATTATAGATCAATTAAAATAGTTTTTGAACAAAAATGTAAGAATTAAGCAAAAATAAAATTTAAAAAGTGAATGAATTATGCAGAGTGTTACAATAAATAAAGTTTTTGGGTTTAAAACACAAATTACTAGGATTGCAATACCGAATTAAAATCTTAATACCGGTATTTGATATTCTAAAATTAAAATATATTATTAATAAAACAAAATTACTAATTATATTTTTACTAAACTCAACAATATTAATTTATATGCTACATTTTACATAAGTCCTAACAGAAACTCAACATTGTGTCGACATTCTGTAAATTCAGGATGATCCACTACCAAAACAGTCGTTGCTAAGGTAGAAATCAACATGCCCTAGCAACCAGTTCCAGTAGTGGGGTTTCAAACGTAAGATTTTATATACACTCGCTGTGATTGGCTGGAACATAGAGGCAACGCTGTGTCGTACACTTTATATTTAATATATATTCAAAACGCAGTATGATTGGTCAGAAGAGGGGGTCAACACTGCGTCGTGCACATTGTAAATTCATGATGGCCGACTACCATAAGAATACCCAGGTCGTTGCTAAGGTAGAAATCAACAAGCCCTAGCAACCAGTTCTAGTAGGGGGATCTCTAACGTATGATTTCATATATTTTCAAGCGCATAGTAAATAAGTTCTCATGTGTACAGTAAATATATATTCTAAACGCTCTGTGATTAGTCAGTACACAACTCAAAGTCGAAACACTCTAAATTCAGTGTTTTTTATCCTTAAAACACTAAAAACTATCATGAATTATAAAGTAATCACAAAATGTTTATAACAAAAGTTGTAGCCTATAAACTAATGAACAATTTATCTTAGTAATAGTTTTTGCTAAACCCTACCAGTTTTTCAAAAAACGTGAAAAACTTAATAATTTATTAATTATTTTCATGTTTTCTAACATTAAAACCCTAAAAACTATCATTAATAATAAAATGATCAAAAAATGTTTATAACAAAAGTTGTGGCCAATAAACTAATAAACAATTTATCTTAGTAACATTTTTTGATAAAACGTACCAGTGAGTCTCTAACCTCAAAAATGTACTTACTACTCATATTTACTACAAAATGATAAATGTTGTAATCACATAAATTTGCACACATCAAAAAACCGCCAGCTTTTTCCACCCAACGCAGTTCTTGATTAAACGGCGCCACATTCACAATCGTCTGCTGCATAATGCAATTTCAATCCGCATTGAATGCATAATAATATTCCATCGAGCCATTCGATGAGATTTCATTAACTCCAGCGACAGACAAGAAAATAAACCCAAAGCACTTCGCCTTCATACGCACCAGTTGAATTTGTGTATGAGCAAACGCAATGCGCACGAAGGGATAAATTATTATTATTGCCAATAATTTATATGCATTGGATTCTTGAATCTTCGATTCGTTAGACTTTTGAGGTTAGATCTGTGCTCAAGAAATACAAAAAAAATCATCCAAGTAAGTAATCGTAATCATCTCGCTCGGCTCAGACGTGTTATCTATGCGCAGATGCGCTAATACGCAGGCGCGAAGGCGTTAAGAGTTAAATCTTACTACAAGAAATTTATATCCAATCATTTGATTGCAATTTTGATTTTTACCAACAAAAATCTTTAGATTAATATGTTAATTTTTAAAAATAAAAAAAACACATATACAAAGTGTTCAAAACATACAAAGTGTCAAAACAAATTTTTTAATAAAAATTTTTAAATTTAATTTCTAAACTTTTCACGTCAAAATGTTTGTAGCTATGTAATGGTAATAGATGTCGACGTTTATGGTTCGGATTAAATTGAAACAAATCGTTTTGTAAACCAAAAAGTATTTTGGCACTAAATACAAGTAATGCGAGGTGGTACGCAATGAAACGCGACTAAGTACGAATAAATACGACTAATCTCGTCGTCCACATTGACATTTCATATCACGCATGCCCGGGCGCGCGCATATTTCGAAATTATTCAAGTGTAACTCCCAACTTACACGTTTAACTCCAGTTTTACCTGACATGACTTAAGTCGACTGCGCGCTCGTAATCTCGAATCATTCAAATCACACAAATATTTTCGGTTAAAATTTCTAAATAAAAAAAAATTTAAATTAAAAACCACCAGATTTGTTTAAATTAAAATTCAAAGTCTGAAAAAATTAATTTATTTATTTTTGTTTTTTCATTCATGTTTTCGGCGCTGTAGGTAGTCAAATCTTGGATTAAAAATGCAGCACGAATATTATTTCGAAATCACTATCTTTTAGTGATGTAATTACATTAATTAAGCAGAGAAATTTAAATTTCTTGATACGTACAGCCATAAATCGTGCTTGGGCAAACATTAATCTTGTCCCAGTCGGCTGATGCAGTTGTAGAAAACATTAAAACATTAAAAACATTAAAAACCAAACACACAGAACACGTGTTTACTTGTTAGTTTAAATTAAAAGACCAAAACAACTTAAAAAACATTTAATTTAAATTCTACTTTCAAAAAAACAGCCAGTGCTGCCACCTAGTTATGTCGTACAGAATTAAACAAAACAGTGGTTAAAACAAAATTTGTTTTTCCTATTTGTTTGTGTGTGTTTGCAAAAACAAATGAGTATTCACTGCAAGTTTGTTGACGAAATAAATCATTAACGTTCGTTGGCGACAAAAAAACAAAAGAAAAACTTTAGAAGGTTTACACGTGAAGTTTTTGCTTTTTATCAAGTGACACCGTTTATGAATTATTACTGGACGACGTTGCGACGTCGTACAGATTTGCGATTTGCGAATTGTGAATTGCGATGCAAAACTAATTAATTTACTGCGTTTTAATGGCGTTTTGTTTCCACTAATGTCCAAGCCTATCAGTATTGGTCGCCCGGCATGTTACACACAAATTGCAATTTGCAAATTATTATCGTTGAAGGCGAGTGAAATTACTCCTCGTTTTGTAGCTTCTTCTTCTGCTTCGCGGTAATCTACAGCATCCAGTGCATTATTTATGATGCGCGTATTGTCTGCTTGTCATTGCATGTTACAAACAAACACAAAACAAAAAAACAAATGAAAAGAAAACAAGTTGTAGACGGCGAAACAAAACAAAACACAAAACCCAAAATAAAACATAAGAAAACAACTAATAGCAATTGTTTGGCTGTTTGGTAATCGTAGTACCTAACCGTTAGATGGCGTTAGTTGTGATAAAATTTAAAAAGTTAAGTTTTAACGCTGTTTTAGTGCGATTTTCTATAAAATTTTTATGTATATCTATAAAGTAAATGTAATGCAACATTGTTGCAACAGTTATAATCATCGAACGTTTATACCTCACGCACGTTTTCATAATTTAATTCAACTTCCAACAACAATTAACATAATTGTCGAGATATCGGCGTAATACGTAAACAATTCACGTAAATGCTGAGATTATTGCATTACGGCATGAAATTCAAATCGATTAACCGATTAACGCAATGATTAATACGAAAAAATTGATAATTTCGACACTTTCCAATGATTATCGTCGATAAATTATCGACAAATCGATTTCTAGGATAAATTTATGAAATTTTAAAATAATAAAATTCAACTCAAACGTTGATTTAAAATTCTAATTTTTTGAATTAGTATGTAAATTGTGTGAAATCATTTTTGTGATTTTTTTCGTTGTTGTGCGTGGATAGGATTCAATGGCGTCGAATGGAATTATCCTTGAGGATTTAAATGTGATATTTAATCAATTAGGCGTTCGTTAATGGCGGCCGCAGCTCGGAGTATAGACATTAATTAATATGCTAATTGGGATGCCGCTACGACACGTCGTGCGGTAGCCGTGTGTTAATTAGTGTCTTGCTGCTCGCCGCATTATTTTATTTCTATACGCTACTTATATAATTCTGCTTCGTATGTTTGGGTTATTGATTTTTTTTTTGTTTTCACGCACAGTTAACGGCAGTGTTTTGTTATTTGAATTTTAATTGAATTTGCATATCTAATTTTGTTTTTTTGTTATATGTTAAAAAATAGTTTAGAAAAATTACGATAGATGGCGTTACATGATATATTTATTTAAATTTTTTTTAGATTGGTTTTAAAACAGTTGTTGAAAAATTATCGTTGTTGGAATGTGTAATCTGAAACTTATAATCCATTGAAGAATTTTCTAATCCCTTTTATGACCTCTTGAATCGATGTTATGGTCAAGATTGGTTAAGTTGCTCAGATTATCGACTTAAAACTTTTCGTTTTGGAACTCCCTGAAGATTCTTTTAAGTTCCTGTTGAGTTATTTCAAATAATTTGGAAATTGGAAGCGTTCATTATTGTCGAAACAAATTTTACGCTTCATTCCGTTTTTGAGGAAAAAAGAATGAAGTTCCAGAAGTATTTAACAATGAAAGTGTGACGGTGCATTCACTGAATATTGTGAAAAATATATAATAGAAAATGTGACAATAATATTGACTATTCAGTGTTATACTGGGTGTTTCGTATATTTTTAAATTGTGTTTTTTCATTGTTACATTATTTTGTTTATTGTTTTGCTCTGTTGTTGACAGTTCTGACAGTTTGTAATGAAAATAATTTTTACAATTACTCCAAGCCTGCAAGCTATGTCTATTCTATTACTTCGTGTGTTGAACTTGAGGACTTAAGAAGTTCACAAACTTAAACGTCGAACAAGTTTTAGCTGTCGATGTGGAAGGTCTATGTCGTTGTCGATGTATCGGAAATATATTGGCAAAGACATGAACATTCTTTGAGTGTAGACTTGTGGAGAGTTTGTGGCGGTAAAACGCGTTGTAGTAAGCAATAAGAAGTAAATCCGTATTTATGTTTAAAATGTGGACAAAATGTATAAGCGGTTTTGAAGCCGGGCGTGCGCGGTATTACCGTGTGTTGTCGGTGCGTTGTAATGCGGCTGCGCTAAAGACTGAATGCGTTTCTTTGCTTATGTTTCTATGAATGTTCTGGATGGACCTCCCAAGTCCCAGTGAAACCTATGTGAAGTTAGCCACGGATTTCAGGTAGCCCAGCAATTTATTTCCCCATAAGAAATACATGTGAGAGTTACTAAAAGTCTAATATCTTCTAAACCAAATAATTGCTTCACCTATCCTTAAATGCACAGATAGATTAGCTCATTACCTATCGATTGGTGAAATAAATTTAAGAAAAAAGGGTGTTAAGAGCCGAAAATTAAGATATTAATTTTATGTCAAGTCATAATATTCAAGATGACTTACGACTATAAACTATATAAGTATAATTATGTAGAATTTGTGTTTTTTATCCGCTTTTGTTTTTTCTCAATAAGGAAACACAATGGAATGCAATTTATCACTGTAATCGACAGTTAGTAGATAATGATAATTATCATTTTCTACATTAAGTTATTGCATTTTAACTATACTTAAGACTTTTGTTTTAGAAATACAACAAATTATACCGAAATAATTTTAACGTGATATTTACATGGAAAAAAATAACACTTGAAAATGTATAACAACTTACGGTTGAATACCCCTCTACTGGAACTCGTTGCTAGGGCTTGTTGGTTTCTACCTTATCAACGGCCTAGGTACAATAGTACTCTGACCAATCACAGCACGTATAGAATATATATTAGCTGTATACTTGAAAATATATAAAATACCATGTGTACGAGACTCAGCTTTGACTCTATGTTCCAATCAGTCACAGCACGTTCAAAACTTGTAGTCACTGAACACTTGAAAATGTATATTCTCCTACGTTTGACATCCCCTTCCACTGGAACTCGTTGCTAGGGCATGTTGATTTCTACCTTAGCAACTGCCTGGGTATTCTTATGGTAGTCGGCCATCATGAATTTACAGTGTGTACGACATAGCGTTGTCTTTCTCTATTCTGATTATCACAGCGCGTTTAAAACTTGTATTCGCTGAACACTTGAAAATGTATGAAAGCTTACGTTTTAAATTCCGCCTACTAGAACTTGTTGCGACGGCATGTTGATTTCCTATGACTATTGTGGAGGTGGGTTTTGTTGAAGCAAAATAATATTTTTATGAAAACTAAATGACCAATATTTTCTGATTATTTTGTCAATTAATTTTTAAACGTTAGAATGAATAGAACAACATAGCGGCGTTGCCAGACTTCAAAATTCCAAAAAATACATGTTTCGTTTGACTTTTGTTTTACAATTTGCACATTTGCACAATAAAAAGAATTCAAAAATATTTCAACGCACACCTAATCAATAAAACAAAGAGCTCTATTTATTCAAAACAACAGTAAACTAACTAACTTAGTAAAAAACAATTGTGGATCACCTAGCTAACTAGATTGATACGTCCTAAGTTGATAAACAAAACAAGTGACGGTTTGATGATTTGGTAGCGCAATATTTTGTAAAATAAAAATGAAACTTTAACATTTTTTTTAAATTGACGTATGTCATTCATTAACATAAAACAATTAAAATATGGTATAAGTGGTGACACCGATTACTAATAAAGTATTTAATAATATACGTTTTAATTATGTCGTAATACTCGTAATTAATGCAAAATGCAAAACTATTTCAGTTTGTTTGAAAATATTTACGAAACCAATATAATTTGTCAATTTCTTATCAATTGTTTGGCACTATTTACTTACTTAACCTTCAAAACGCATTTACTTTTTTTGCATATTTATCAATAGTACTGATTTGTTATTTGATTTTCATTTGTTTTCCAATACTTCCAATACTCCCAATACCAAAATTTATATTCATTTGTTTCATTTGTAAAGTATACACAGCCAACTCTAGTCAAACAAAAATCAAAAACAAACTGATTTCTAACAAAAATGAAATTTTATTTTCACAAACATTCAGTTGTTATATTTGTTATGTTGGTGACATATTGTTTATCGTTACAAATTGATACTCAAGAACCAAACACAGGTATTAGATTTATTATAATTTTAATTGTTAATAATGTATTTATTAACTATTTTATTTTTTGTTTTTTATTTAGCGTTTAAAGACAACGAAATAACAAAAACCCCAAAACTGTTTTTTCATGGAATATGTGACGTCACAAACTCCATCTTTTTTGGTCGAGACTTCAACCATCAGACATGCGCATTGCAATGTCGCGTTGATAGTAAAGCAAATACAGGAGGCCAATGCTATTTCTTTTGGTGTTTTTGTACTTCATACTAATCACTAAATACTTAATTAATTAATAAATTTGTACAACAACATGTTGTCAGCTTGTCAACTCATCACATCCACATTATTTATTTACGAACACTCAACTCTAAACTACAAGAAAACTATAAACAAGAAAAAAACAATAAAAGCTTTGAGTGTGTAGTGTAGAGGTCGCTAATAAAAAAAATGACTCGTGGCGTCGTAAACGTCATAAAATAAAGCCCGCACAATGGTATACTGATCATCGCGATCGTAAATATCTTCGCGAAGAGTCCCAAACGCATGCAAAACCAACACGCCAGTGGGCAAGGCGCCAAGTGACCAAAATTAAGCATTCAAACATACTAATAATGCAATAAAACCAACAAAAAAAACACACACAGCATGCTCGCACTGAATGCACTAAAAAAATAAAAAAATGCAAAACGACATAACAAACAAACGAAGAAAAAAAATGCTATAACTGTGTTTGGGTTTCGTCAACCATGCAATAAATGTTAAAAATGCCAAAATGCTAATTGGCCCATTTCGATTTTAGAACCTTCAAATACCACAAAGACATCACAATGAAAAATAAAAAAAAAATAAAAAATAGCGGCATTAAACATTTTTGAACAAAAAAAAACATTAAAATTTAAAATACCAAACATTCTTTAGTTAATTTTATGGTTTATGTGAGTCTTAAAATTAAATTAAATAAATACACATTTTAAATAAATTTTACAAATAAATAACTACGTTTTACAGTGAATTTTCACCATTTTTCAAGTAGCGCCATCTAGTTAAATTTAAAATAAACAAACTTACCATTTTATTTTATTATTTCCTTTGTTTTTTTCTTTTCTTGAATTGTTTGTTGTTTGTTTGTTTTTTCATAAAAGAATTTTTCATTCATTTACTCATTGGTGTATAACGTTTAACTATATATGATTTTATTCATGAATCCGTTGGACGATGTGCGTCCCGGCGCGCAAGAACCGACACGGGTTATTTACGGGCGAATTTAATTTAATGACTCGCGCGCATACCTAATCTAATTAATGAAGCTGAACTGCTGGCTACGTTCTCTCTACAGTCTACGACCATCGTTGGCATTTGTTGGTATTCGTTGTTCTTTTGTTTTTTTATTTACTTGTTTCCTACTACCACAGCATACTAAGATAAAATGCAAAGTTTGTTTACTTCTTGAAAAACGTTTGTTTTGTCACAATAGTAGGTTGATAGTATAAGATAGTTGTGTTTTGTTTTGTTTTGCACAACTAACTTGATATTAGTCGGTTGTTGATTTCGTTCAATGCGTTTTGTTTTATGTGTTTGTTCGATATTAGTGTTCTGGTCACGTCTGCAATGATCACAACGATCATTACGATCAGTTTTCTTCTTATTTACGAACGCGGGACGCCAATTATTTATCGGACATTCGGTGAGCACAATTTTACTTTACTTAACATTAACATCATGCGTTCGACCAATGTCTTTCTTTACTCGTCGATCGTTGGTTGAATCTGTGAGTCTTGTACTCTTCTACCACTCATTCGGTTGTTTAGTTTAGTTCTTAATATTAATATAAATCGGTTAATCGATACGAAACGCGCGATACCATCATGCAGGCCATCAGGAATGCATTTAATGCACGCTTCGAAACTTGCCCACAAATAACATTATAGAATCATTTTAAACATCGTCCAAACAAGGTTTGGAATAGTCCAATAGAAATAGAAACGTTAACTATATATTTTATTTTAAGTATTTATATATCGGTTTAAACAACGTTCAACGTTGTACAACTTGGTTGGCTTAAATGGCTTGTAATCAAATTGATGTCGATATAAAGCGATTAAATCCACTTTTGGGATTTTTAATACGCGATTAAATATAATGTTCATAATGTTCAGGTATGCAGATGTAATTGATTAGCAAGGCACGACTTTGTGGGGAATATTAAGATTTAGCGATCATGGGATCACGTGATTGGTGATTTTACGCGAGTCATGGCGGATAATTAGGTTTATATTGATACTGTGTACAGTGTATACAGACATAATGTAGTTATTATTTTATTATTTACTTATCGTAACGTGCATATTTTTTTATTTTAATAGTTGAGGAATGTTTTAATGAATTTAATGAAATATTTAATTGATGCATTATTTAT
>JARJDS010026624.1:0-17754 GCA_030264155.1 Atheta pasadenae | reverse complement strand
GCAGGAACGTATTTTATAATGTACATTTTTAAATTTTAATTTTTAAGTTCGGGCACTTGGACTTAGAATATTTTTCAAATCTTAATTCAATTTTAAGTAAGCATTACTAACTAGCTTCTTATTTCTATGAGAAAAAAGATAGACCAAGCAGGAATCGAACCGTAGACCTTCGCCTCCACAAGCGGCTTCTTAACCACTAGGCTATTTTCTATACTTGCTGAAATATACAAAGTTTCATAATTTCATTTTCATGCACTACAGAAATAATCGTGTTGGGTAGTGCCGCACTACTACTAACGCACATCAACTACGCGCAGCGTAGAATCGCACCGTATGCAACCGTATGCACGCTGATGCTGCGCGAAGCGCAAGCGAGTGTCGCACTACTACTAATGCACTACTAGCAGTGAAGCCAAAATAAAATACTTCAGGGATGTTTTGTGTCTTAAATTTGGTCATACGTTGAAAAGCAATTCTTTAGCTATAATTTAAAAATTAGAACGTGAGAATTGGATAATATGGTAAGGAGATACAAGCAATTTTCCACAACGAAATCTCAAAAAATTAAATAATTGTTCAACTTTGAAGGACAAAATAAAATACTTTGGGGATATTTTTTGTCTTAAATTTGGTCATACGTTGAAAAGCAACTCTTTAGCTATAATTGAAAAATTAGAACGTGAGAACTGGATAATATGGTGAGGAGATACAAGCAATTTTCCGTAACCAAATTTCAAAAAATTGTTCAACTTTCAAGGCCAAAATAAAGTACTTTGGGGATGTTTTGTGTCTTAAATTTGGTCATACGTTGAAAAGCAACTCTTTGACTATAATTGAAAAATTAGCACGTGAGAATTGGATAATATGGTGAGGAGATACAAGCATTTTTCCGTAACGTAAACTGAAAAAATCAAAAAATTGTCCAACTTTGAAGGCCAAAATAAAATACTTCGGGGATGTTTTGTGTCTTAAATTTGGTCATACGTTGAAAAGCAACTCATTAGCTATAATAGAAAAATTAGAACCTGAGAATTGGATAATATGGTGAGGAGATACAAGCAATTTTCCATAACGAAATCTCAAAAAATCCAAAAATTGCTCAACTTTGAAGGCCAAAATAAAATTCTTTGGGGTTGTTTTTTATCCGTACCTCTTTAATTTTTGAATTTAGACAGCTGCTAAAGTTAAAGAAAAAAACACTTCATATGTACATATGGCGAAACGAAAATACTTTGGGGATGATATGGTCATACTTAATCATGTACAAAAATGTTATTACTAGGATTTCAGAATTTTGATGATGTAGGAAAGAAGAATTAAAAGAACACAATGAAAATGTATACAAAACAAACAAGTTGTGTCGCGTGAAGCAGCAAAACACAATACGAAATTTTATATATGTTTATATATATAATTTTATATGGATAATAGTAGTAAATAGAGAAACAATATAATTATGCTACTAAAAACAAATTAACTAACTATATTTTGAAAAATACACCACAGTTATTTCATTTTTTTGTCGTTTTGCGTTTTGGCGAATTAGATACATAAAACAATCATAATATAATCAATGTGAATAAATTCAAATTCGGATGCGTAAAATCGACCAACTTTGCTCGACATCAACCAATCAATCGTTATCATAAAACACAGTCGGAAACGACACGACGACAGATACAAACTTACTTCAATCAAAAAATAGTTCAAAACATTCAACTGCAAATACTCCTATAGAACAAAAGTCGATCCAAAATCTTAACACAAAACGGTGACAAACACATCGCTCTACCATTTTTCATCGAATAAGTGTGTCGTCGAATCATTGATTGCAACCATCTCAGCGCAAACTCAAACGCCATTCAAATATTTTACACATTGCCCGAAAAAATAAACAATCTCCTCCAACAGATACACGTCCGTTCTAAGTGTTATGTCGTCTTTCGTCCAGCGCTCGTCGTCAAAAATATCACTATCCACGTGTGTTTAGATTTAGATCGGTTAAGCTTTTTTTCTAGTCAAAACTCACTGCTACAATTACGATCCAGAGAGGATACTAGTTTAGTTTCGACTTGTGTTATAGACCAACTTACAAAATTACATTTCGAAATTGAACCAAAGCAAAAAATTTGAAGAAAATTAATTCAATTCCCCGGTGTGTCTGTCCAATAATATAATAAAACGCGTTAATTGTCGTTAATAATTAAATTATATGTTTCTGTCATTTTGTTTCGTTTGAAGAGGTGGTATAGGCAGTGCGTTTCTTGTGATCATCATCTCGTCATCGAAAAAAAAGTACGGTTCTGTTTGCGTTAATTACGAAAGTCGATCGGTCGACAAATAATTCAAATTAGCCCATAATTTATACCAGCAATGTGAATGACAAATACAAGTACAAGATAAATTATAGCAATAGGTTTTTGTTTTTCACAATCCTCGTGATCATTTGAAAAATTTTCAACTAACACACTCGTTTAAATATTAAGATTAAACAACATTCGTAGCAGTAGCTTGTAGCAGAAAATTTTACGTTTTTTGGTTTGTTTATGTCGATATTTTAATCTGTTAATCCAAGAAGAAGGTGTTTGAATAAATTTGCGTGCGTGTGTCGATTTTCATCCCTCGCATCTCAACGTGGTAATTTCCGGGTTCCGATCCGACTATCCGCATCTCATTTTATATATTATGTATAGTTATATATAGATTTCTTTTTGTTTTTGTGTGTGTTTTTTTAAAGATAATATTAATATATATTTTATCGTTTTTTTTGTTTTCCGCACTAGTCACTTTTTTTAATAAGCGTTCCAGCACCGCAAACCGGAAAACTCAGGCGCGTACTCCGTGTTTCTGTTGATGTTATTGTTGTTGTGGTTGATGTTAATTAGCTGCGGTTGGTGTGCAGCAGAGTTGGTAGTGGTGGCAATTGAAGATGACGACGATGACGACGACGACGACGCTAGATCTTCGGCGGTGTTACTTTAATTGTTATTAGATGAATTTTATTATGCGTTGCGGATGGCACTAGTGGCGGGGTTCATATCTTCTGAATCTTTTCGCCGACCACCACGGGATTGTTGCGTCGGATTTCTTGCGCTCCCATCTCGCGATAGTCGAAGTTGCAGTCGTGCTTGTCGCTGTATCGATGCGCCGCGCAGAAAAGACCTCCACAACGGCATTCAAAGCCTATAAAACAAAATAAAATTACAAACAAGTTACAAAAACGAACACTTATTTAGTTGTGAATTTAATTACCTGTAAGTCCAAGTTTCTTGCGACAGACGGCGCAGCGATTCTTTTTCTTTTTAGCATCCTTATCGTCTTTATCCGAGCCATCATTATCTGGCTGTTCTACACTACTGCCAGGATTAACACTGTCATCTTCTGCAATCTGTGCATAAACAAAAACAGAAAAATTAATTTACTCTAGTCTGATATAAACTGTCAACTGTCATTGAAAAATGTACTACGTTTGTAGCGTCCCGACTACAAGACGGCAATGGCTCAAGATCGTTGTCGCCTTCCTGGTCTGCAGATACCGTTTCCCACTCTTGACGTCGCTCATTACCAGTCGGTAGGCGACTGCGCGACATGCTCTGCTCTTCGTTAAACACTAAATTTTACTCTACTGCGTTTTCCCGGCTAGTTTACATTTGACACGTGCTTAATTTCAATTTCGAATGACAGCACCGTTCGCACAACGTCAAATAATGACAACTTCTAAAATCAATGTACCAAAGCTGTAACTTACAGGTAAATCCGTCGACTGTTCAGAGCTGCAAATGGGCGAAGGTAGGCATGTCGGCTGAGCCGTCGTCTCCATGGGGCTATGACGCGGCGGGAAAGTGCTGCTGGAAGGGCTCGGTGCTGAGACTGGTGGTTGTTGTTTCTTCTTTAAAGCTTCCTGCGCACACAAAAAACATTAAATACAAAAAATAAAAATAAAATGCCAATTCAATATTTTACCTTATAACATAGTGAACATAATCCGTCGGTGGCAGGACATCCATAGAATCCACACCCTGACCGGCATAACGCCTGCATGGGATTGCTTTCCTTTTCCATTATAACGTAGATTTTCTAATTGCCTATAGTCCCGTTCCTTCGAATGCTGTTTGTGTATGTGTGTGTGTAGATGGTGAGGTGGTGTGACTGTGTATTGTGCGACGTCCCTGTCGCGACGTTACGGCTTCATGGGTGGCGTGACCTGCGTTGAAGAACAACAAATCTTAGAATTTGCAATCAAAATGGCAATCAGTAGTAGTAGTAAACAAATAACACAAATGTCGCGAGGGCGCAGCTCGTAATGAATAAACACTCTCCGCGCCCCCGCCAGCGACCGCTGCTATTTATTCAATGGAAAAATGGGGAATTTTGCATTGTTTATTCCGAAAATATTAGCTGACGTTACGAATGTTGAAAGTTGAAATGACTGCCAAACAAAACAAATGAGGGTAACTGACACAATGCTCAAATACATCAAATTTTAATTCATTTCCCTGATTATTGTTTGTTATAATAAACACGATTTGATGTTGAATCCAAACAAAAACATTACGACATCAAATTTCTCTGTTACAAAAGTAAAAACCCAAAATATAAGCAAAATAAAAAGTTATGTATAAATAAATTAGAAACTAATAGAATTCTATTACAAAATTACAAACACACTACTTAAAGATAAAAAAAATTCTTTCATTCCGCAATTTTCCGACGCGTTATCTCCTGTCGTAAAATGCGACAAGGTAAAAGATCAAGGCGTCAAGGCCTAAAATAAGAAAATAAAACAAAAAAATGTCTCGCGTGCCAAACCAGACTGTATGTAGGCATGAGCACACGTGTGCTTTTTTAAACCTTGCAGCATAACTCGCGCTAGTCCCACCATTCTCAACACACACTACAAATTACAAATTCGTCGTTTGTATCGCTAATGACGCGCATAGCTCATACTCGTTCATACTAGTGCGTTTGATCGCAAGCGCGTGACTCTCATTAACAACAAACGCAAATAAATCAGATTATTCCCTAACAACTTCATTTAAATTAATAAATTTAATTTATAATTGTTAGTTTATTTTTTATTATTTTTCCATAACGTTAGTGAGCGTTTGTTGTGTTTTATGTTTTCAAAAGTGAGATGTGGAAATGTAGGCCGCGATTGCACCGCCGTCGACCGTCGTGTCCTAGTTTTCGTCCTGTTCGACAACGTGGAATATATGGTGGGGAGCAACCGCAGCCACTGCCGCGCTCGCGCGTCCACGTTCACACTGGCTGCTGCCCCAGCCGAAACCGAAAGAAAGCAAAGCCGTCGCTTATATAACGGATTAGCATAATTTGCAATTACGCACATACCTCCTCGCCATAGCTACTTTACCTTGCGCTCTCAGTACCCGCAACTAACGAGCGATTCCAAAAATTCCAAGCCGAACTTTCACCGAAAAAAAAAACACACCACATCGATGGGAATTTACTCTGTACTGCAAAGTCGCAGTTTACTTTTTATATCATGCGTAACTGTGTGTGTTGTTTCTGGTTTGGTTTATTTTATTCCACTGTATTTCGCTGTTTATAGTTGCTATATAGATATAGGAAAGTAGGTCAACGCAATTCGGTCATTGTGTGCGTTGCGTCGTCGCTGTATGCTGTTGTGTTTCGTCTTGTCTTGCTGGTGCTCCTAATTTAACGGGACTAAATTTCGGTACTAAGGCGACGACGACGGCGACGCAAGCAAATATGGACGGTTATCAGACGCGCGGGCCGTGATAAATGACCTGATTATCGTCGCAATAACCATGTAATGGCGAAGAGACTGCGTGCAAGGCTGGTTGAAAGAAGAGAGTGGGTTGAGGAACAGACGATTGAAGGTCAAAGCAAAAAAGAACGAATTTCAGGGTGCAGATGAAGAATATCGATTTGTGTTAAAAGAAAACACGAAGTTAATTATTGCAAAAAACAACAAAAAAATATTTCAATGTCAAAGTAAAAATTCATAAGAGGATTATAATAAAATCCAAACAAAAAACAATGAATAAATTTGGAAGAAAAAGTAAAAAATAAAACCGTTATTTCGCCGAAACTGTAATGCTTCTCACGACCCGACATTTATACCCAATGTTTCCAAAAGATACCAAATTATTTATAAATAGACGCGCTTTTAAAAGATACATTTAAAACTGAATGTAAGTACTTCAATTTAAAGTACAGGTTTTGCGATGCGGAAGGAACTGTTTTTAAAGTTCAACATTGCAAAAAAACAAGCTGACCGACACCGACAACCAGACCAACAGCCTCCATCAATGCGTGTCTCGATCGAATCATGTTAAACCGGTCGCAATTTTTTTTATTATTGCTGCCAAATAACCCAACAGTCAATAAAAACAAGCATCCACACATAACAAATTTGCAATTCCGCGTGCGTCAAAAACACAACATAACCAATAAGAGTAGTTGTTAATGTTCAAGACGCATAAGGAAGAAAAGACCGACGCTTGTTTTGCACCAATCATTCGCGATTCACAACAAAACAGTGTACACATATGTATACAATTCCATATGTAGACATTTCCAGTTGTTTACTTCAACACAAAAATGGAAAAAATGTTATAGTACAACACAACACGGAAAAACAAAGTAAAAACATTCGAGGTCTTGTATCAATGAAAAAATAACAAAAAAATAACAAAAAAATAACTAAATAAGAACGAGGATTTGAGGAACTTTAACCCTTCCCTTTAGCAACAAACTCGTGCATAATAAACACGCCTTCGCGATGGCTTGCACACCTTGCATTGCGATTCGTAAAACGAGGTCGTGACGTCATGCTACACCAACGACGTTGCGCACTCGCTCTCTCAACGAATCCTACACACAAACCCGCGCGCGCAGTTTGCTGTATTCGTCATAACATACGCCAATAACGTCATGCATCCGACTAGGCACGAACGCAAACGCACAAATAAACAATAAAAACAAAGCGTAAAAGGTTGTGCATGTAAAAGTATGCACGCAGTTAACGACTATCGCCTGTACAGTACAGCTGGTGAAACTTGTGTTGCGTTTTATTCGTGCAGCACAACACAAAGCACTGTTTGTTGGCCACGGACGACCTTGAAAGGACGCCAATTAAATTCAAACTAAAACGGTACTTAAATTTTAAAGAAAAGGTAAAGATAAAATCCCCATCGATATAACCTGCGATTGTAGAGAAGACACAACGAAAATATTTTAGATAACCAGAAAATATTTAATCGTGAAGTCAAAAACCTCAAGCCAACAAAGAAACAATGAATCATGGATGAATCATTTGTTCCCGAAAAATTTTACCTGGTCGAACATTTGAACTAAGCCTATAATTAAATCCTAAATTACATTTAAATCACTAGGTTTTAAATTTATAAATTTCGTAAAAGTTTGTAAATCTGCCTATCAATAATAAATTCCAGTTAATAACTCCCTAATCACCCATTGGCAAGTGATTAAATAGTTTGGAACCAAAAATGAGTCTAGACATACCCCCTCCTGCGTACTTATGTGTTTTTATATGCATTGTTTCATTCACTTGTTTGCTATTCAATTGTTTTCGATAATTCCACATTTCGTTCTAGAACTTGCGATGTGTACGAACACATCAATTGTTTTTGTTTACACCCAGCCTGCTTTGCATTTGCGCCAGTGACACAAAACGGCGCCGCCTATTCGCATTTTATTAGCGCTAGCTAACAAACAACACACGACGTTAAAACATGACGTCATCGGTAGGTCTCTAATCGTCAGTACAAACGACAACGGCGCGCGTGCATCATACTTTTACTGGGAATACACCGCGGTAACAAACGAAACCAACAGCTCTAAACGACATTGAATGAATCGAAATACGTTCATGTTTCATCATCCTCAATTTCAATGCACATCGAACATTTGCGCAAGGACGCAATAATCATTTTTGAATAATATTTGTAATATTTGTACAACGCGCACAAACAATAGTCAAAATATTTACATGAAGTGATAATTAATTGATAACAAACTGGGTACATTGTACAAATGTACAAAAACAAAATTTAAAACAAATAAGAAAAGTTGTGAAAATATTTTTCCTATTTTTTTTATTATCGCAACACTCGCAAGGTTTAAAAACCCGCATTTGTATATTAATTTGTTTGTTTAAAACAAAAGCAATGATAATGTTTCACTTATATTTTGTTTTAATAATCAACTTTGTGAGTACTTACAACGCACATTGAATGATAAAAGATGCAAAATAATCCAAGTGGGCCAAAACTCGAAAAATAATCGATATGTGAAAACAGCTGATATGCCACACGACCGTCAACGGAAACTGCGCACAAGACGAGGCTCCACACGCGACGTACGCCGTGCACTACTACAACCACACGCGACTAAACTAAACACACGTACACTGTGTGCATGCGTCTGTGCGTTTCATTCAATTCACTCTCGCGCAACGTCACACACAGATTGAAGAAAATACAATTGCAAGCAAAAACACTTCAATTCTTTTTAAATCCGAATTGACGCTGTACTTTATTCACTGAGTTTATTCAAATAAGCGCGATATGAATGAGTGGAGACGGAGACGACGTGCACCGACGGTGGCCAACTCACGACTGATTTTACGTGACCAGAGTTCTACAGTGACGGTGCACAAGGCGCTCGGCTGCGGCGGCAGCGCATGCGCACTTGTATCACTAAAACAACGTGGGGATATACGCGTCACGCGCGTGGAACAAAGATAACGTCGAGTCAGGTTCGACGAAACAAAATGGCGGGTATTTCATACTCACCGTATACCAGTATGCTTAGTTGTATTTTCGAGTTTTCACTTAAAATCTATGCAGTAAAATTCGATAAAAAATATTTTTTTTTAATTAAAACAACGCATTAATATAATTATTAAAATTACCAAACAAAAGAAAACTGAAAATATTTGTGATATATATTTTCGCTTTTCTTTTGTTTGACTGTTTTGGCTGTCAAACAAAAGTTAAGAGCCATACAAAGAAATGACTTGGCTCGTCGTCGGAAAAGTTATAATCAGCTGTGCGACTACGACTCCTCGTCGTAAAGGTCGCCGTCGCACACGCCACATACACGTGCACCACGCGATGAACGACCGTGTGCGTGATGCGCGCGCGGAGGTCGCGAAAAAATCGCAACAACGACGACTACACACAACCCGACAACAACAAAAAAAGCAAACAAAACAACGTTGACTCCGGCCGGGTGCGTCGCACTTGCCGACCTTCTTTATCCGAGTATGGTGGCCGGAGCGTGCATTCCCCAATTTCCATTCCTCGACTTCCTTTTTGTGTGTCGCGGCGCATTGTGAGACGTAAATTTAGCCCAACGCGCGGAGCACCGACTCCGACGACTGCATCATCATTCATGGCAATCACAGCCGGATGTCAGGCGGAATCTCAGTCTCGGCCGGCGACGGCGCTTCTCAGGTGGGAATCGAGCCAAGATCGCATCGAAATAGACCACAAAAACAAAAGCCAAACAAAACAGTTGAACAGCTAAACATAAAAAGAAAGAGAAACAAACAAACAACGAAACCTGGAAGTATCGCCATAGCACACGAAACAAACAACAAAAAACGCAATGCAATGGTTTTTCGATTATTAATCTTCGATTGGAATAAATTCCCAATTTCTAAGTCTAAATATTTACATTTTATTAGTAAGAATAAATAGAAAACGAAAATGGTTTCTACGCATGCAATGCATGTGCATGTTTTTGTTTTGGTTTCAGTGTGCGTGCCTTACGCGTGTGCATCGTGTGTACACGAACGAAAAAGGGGGACCCACGCGAAGGTCACTAACCCCTACAATACAGGCGAGTTTTGGTGGGTCCCTGAAGAGAATGAAGAATGAAGAGAAAATCATCGATACGCTTGCATTTGGCTGCGTAGTATACACTTTGTGCGGGCCACCAACAACCTTCTGCTACTCGCTTGGGCCAACTATCAAGAGACGCATCAACACATCGATTAATAACCTCGGGTTTTCTAACGGATTATTACTTCGACTCCGCAAACTTTAAAATTTAAAAAATGTATACACTTACAAACAAATTCTTATCACACCGACAAAACAAAAAACAAACTAATCGATCAAACAAACAAAAATAAAACTAAATTGTGGTTTAATCGAATCAAAAACTTGACTAACAAACAATCGAAAATCTATAAACTAAATTCGCACAATTCTACGAATTTAGTTTATAGCAATGCTGAGTCACATTTCCCATCAAGCGAGTTTTCAAAACTCTTGAACACAGTAAACACGTGGAAGCCTAATCATTTTGCGCGTGACTCACATCCCAACTTACATCTGGGTATCATTGATTAGTAACTTACGCAAACAATTTTTTTTTCAACAAATAAATACTTATATCTGTTATCTCAAAAGTGATATACCAAACTTTCGATTTCTAAAACTTAAATATTCATTTCACAAAAAAATTAAAAACAAACGCAATTATTTTTGTTATGTTGTTCCAACCAATAAAAAATTTTTGTAGCTAAATTTATCGTGATTTATATGTGATTTTATTGTTTTTTTGTTTGTTTTTCAACCAAACTCACAAGTTTACTGAAACAAGGAAGATGCAAGCAAACAGTCGGCAAGACAGACAATGTTTATCCTTGAACAGCTGCCAATGAACGAGAATATTTTATTCGTAAGAAAAACCCCACGATTAATTCGCATAAATAAAAATAAACGATAACCACTTGCATTGAAAAGAATATCAATAACACCTGTTTCTTTATATTTTAATTTGCGCAATAAAAATATTGCAATAAAAACTTATATTAATTGCAATTCACTTAACTGGGAAGTTAACGCCTGAAACTATTTTAATATATTCATGAACCTAAATAATACGAAACTAAAATTATCCCAAAACAAAAAAACCTACATGAATTGTTACGCAAGCTACACACAACACAATGACAAACAATAAGTCGTCATAATCCACCAAAATCTTAGTTTAACACAGAAACTAAAACCTCACACTAATAATTTAAAAATTGTTTCAACCAGAATTCAATTTACTTTACAGTTCTATAATAGGCACAAGATGTTTTGAAGTATTTGTTGAAAAAATTTCAACTCAGCCAAACCAGAAAATGGCCGACATTGTACTAGCCATCGTGTACTGTCGCACTAAACAACACCTGCTAATATCGGCGAGTCAAACCACCCCGCCCGTATGTTCTACACAGAAACCGACTCCTGACATTGTGCACCAGCACCTGGTGGTTTTATATCCCATATGCGGGTGCGCATTAAACGTTAAAAATTGAATTGAATGTCCGACTTACGTCTGTACGTGCTGCTTTGCTGTGGTGTATGCGAAAATGTATATCCGAAAATGGCGACGCGCACACCGTGAGTTCGCAAGACTTGTGGAGCACTACGCCGCCGCACTCAACAACGCCGTCGCGTGCGCTGGGTGTATTTGCCGAGTGTCCGATCCCCGCTGGTGTGTGAATAGCACTTCGAAAACGACGACCAGACGACGAAAGCCTTTTGGGCTGGTGTCCTCGACGCGAACGTACGGACACGGCCACACGATTGACAAAACTGCCGACAGGCGCGATGGTGGCGACGCAATGATGGGTATCTCGGCGGAAGCGGATGGAATTATTTTAGGTCACGTGGCTTGAAATACCAGTAGTGGATTGGTTGCGGGAGGATTTAGACTGGGCACAGCACTAAAGATAAATGTGGTGAAAATGTGAACTAAAATATTTTATTAAAATTGATTAAAATTAAATCTAACAATCATTTTAAAATTTAAAAAAAAAACACAACAAATGAATGAATAAATTTTAATTCTAATAAATTGTAACTTTAAATGATTGAATTTTGTTAGATTTCCTTAAAAATAGAAAGTAAGGTAGTGCAGAGCCAACTACAGGGAATATTGTGAACTATAACCAATCAAAACTTTCATTAGTTAATTACTCAAAGAATTAATTGATTTTAATAAATTATTTAATTACAATACACAAGAAAAAATGGGTCCACCTAAAACAGGGAAAGCAAAAACACCAGATGGTAATATTTACTTTAAAATCACAAGAAAACTAAAATTAACCTCAAAATAACATATGTAATGTAATGTTTTGTAATATATCTCAATTTTTTTAAATTTTCAGAAGTTTTTAAACGTTTTATAGCTGATAATGAAGATCTATCAGTAGGAATTGCTGCTATAATGACATTAATGGACACAATTAAGAGTGCCAAGTGTAAGTACATTCAAACAAATAAAATTCGAACCAAACCATTTTTGTATTATAGATAGCACATTACAAGAATTACGAGCAACTTTACAAGAAAGTATTAATACAATGAAACAAACCGACTATCCAGTAGCTGCTATCACCTCTGGTTGTGAGTTATTCATCAGATTTATTACTTTATTTGACAGTTCAGAGGTAAAATTTGTAAAAATGTTTACAATTTTTTGTAAAATATCATAATTTTTAGTTAATTGAAGATTGTAGAAGAAGAATGATACAAAGAGCTGACATTTTTCTTGAAAAATTGAATGAATCACGAGGGAGCGTGGCACAAATCGCCCAGAAATTTATTTTAGATGGTTCAGTATGTAAAAATATTTACAATATAACCTAACTTTTACTAAATTTACAAACATTTTACAGAAAATTTTAACTCATTCGAAAAGCCGTGTAGTTTTAGCCGCAATGAAAGAGGCAGCCAAAAACAAAAAATTTGAAGTGTTTGTAACAAATACGGATAAACGCGCGGACAATATGGTGGAAGAGTTGGAGAAAGCAGGAATTAAAGTGACAATGATTTCGGATGCTGGAATTGGTTATATAATGGAATACATTGATTTTGTGATGGTTGGAGCTGAAAGTGTAGTTGAAAGTGGGGGAATTGTCAACAAGGTAAGTAACTTACATTAGAATCAAATAAAATATAACAAAAACAAAATGTTTTTCCGTTTTAGTTAGGAACATACCCAATGGCTATTTGTGCCAAAGAAATGAACAAACCTTTCTATGTTCTGACTGAAAGTTTTAAATTTTCAAGGATTTACATTTTAAGCCAACAGGACCTTCCAAATGAATATAAGGTATGCAATTTATACTTAACTGTTGCATAAAACTAAATTGTAAAATTTCAGTATACACCATCAATGAGGAATGACAAAGTAAAACAATCACTGGTTGATTATACACCGCCTAATTACATAACCTTGTTATTCACAGACCTTGGAATACTAACACCATCAGCTGTCAGTGACGAGTTGATTAAATTGTACTTATAAAATACACTAAACTGCACTAAACGCAAAAGATTGTGGTTATGTTATCATAAGATTGTCACACAAGATTTATTTTAATTAAAGTTTAATTAAAGTAAAATTTAATTAAAACATTGATTATTGCATTATTGATTTGAATAAATATATCCATACGAATGAATTATACATAAAATTATTTAATTTGATTTCAACTTGTAAGTCATATCAAATATAAGTCGCATAAATAATAATCACAGGAATAATAATCAAATAAATTTTTTAAACAACGCTCACAACTTACCTTCCAAGTTTTTTGTTTTTTGTATTTAAACGTAAAACTTTCAATTGTTTTGTATTGTTAATATTGTTTAATGTTAGCGCGATAAACAGCGCAAAGCGTGTCGACGACAGTGTTGATCTGTTCGAAATTGGGGCGTTTTTCTGGTTGATATTCCCAACATCGCAACATAAGTCTGTACATTTCGTCGGGGGTGTTTTCTGGTGCTGGCATTCGGTAACCTATAAATTATCATTAAAATTTTATGATTTAAATTAGGTTAACGTTGTGTAACAAACCAGCATCAATTTTTTCGCGTGCTTTTGTATTACTCATCCCACTATAGGGTGTTCCACCCCTCGAAAATATCTCCCAACACAAAATCCCGTAACTCCAAACGTCACACAGTGATGTATATTTTCCTGTATATAAAAACAACATTAAATTTAACAAAAGTTAGGTTAGTTTTTTTTATTGTTTTACCAAAATTTAAAGCCTCAGGTGCTGTCCATTTTATTGGAATTTGTTTCATACCATCCGAAACAATGTATTCTTCTTCTTCACGTGACATACCAAAGTCAGAGATTTTAACCACATTTGCATAACCTAAAAATGTACAAATTCATTTTACTGCTTCGTTTCATTTGTTTTTTTGTTTCTTTCTTACCAACTAAACAATTGCGAGCAGCTAAATCACGATGAATACAATTTTTTGACTCTAAATACCTCATACCAGCCACCGCATCCAAACACATATTCATTAATTGTACTTCGGTAAGGGTGGCTGCTTTTTTCCGTAAAAATGTAAGCAAAGACCCGCCGGGTACTAACTCCATGACGATCATAATCGGTTGTTTTTGTACACAAATTCCGATCAGTTTTACAATATTAGGATGATCGTACTGTTTCAAAATCCTACCTTCCTGCAGGAATTTCTTTTTATGTTCATCAGGTAAAGTTACCCGGCATGTTTTCACTGCGACATCTTGTTGACTGTTTTTTAATTGTGCTTTGTACACATCACCAAAGTTTCCCTTAAGAAAAAAAACACAATAAAAATAACAATTAAACGCTATTTGTTTAGAAAAAAAAAACCATACTCGTCCTATTTTATCTAACAATATGACGTCATCGTTGTTAAGTTCCCAGCGTTCGCGCGGTATTGGTTTATATAAAATGGCGCCTGAACGCGCTGTCACTGGTAATCCACTGTCACATTGGTATAAGATTAATTCGCGTATGCTAGGAAAAGCAGGACCTTCAAAACGATAATGTCCCTAAAACATTTTTAGGTTATGTTACTTAGGTTAGGTTGACATTTTAAGGTTAATAAACTTACTTCTGTGGTAGTTTGAACAATAAAATGTTTATGCCCGCCCCAACAAACCGATAACACCGTTTGGCACTCATCGTTTCTTGTTGTTTCCCTAACCAAAAAATCACCCTCCTGCGTCAGTAACCGCACAACTTCTTCACGTGGTAAAACACCGTGAAACCACTCTTCGTCGACTAGTGGTTTGTTTATACTTAAAGACACCTACGTAATAATGTTTAAATTATTAATTAAAAACTTTAATTGCCATCACAAACAAAACAAAAAAAAACAAACAAAAATCAAGCAAAAACAAATGCTGTGCTATTCTGAAAAAGTTTTGCGAAGCGTCAAGTTGAGAAATGTGTAGTAGAATGTAAAAACCACACAAGAAAATTGGTTAAAGCGTGTGAAAAACAAAAACAATTCTTAAATGATGACGTACAGGATCAGCGCCTTCGCTTAACGCAGCTGAACCTCTGCGCACGCGCGTCCTAGGTGGCGCTATGGGAGAAGATGGCGCTGACTTTCGCCGAAATGGCTTCCGAAACAAGCGGGCCACAAATTTATGTTTATGCTTCTTGGCCGTTAACGGTGACAATGGCACCTAGACGATTTTTTCAAAACCCAAAGATTACCCATAACCACAGGAAAAAACCATCACCAATTATTATTAGCACAAATGATAAAGATACACAACAATTATAACTATGTACCAAAAATGTTAGGTTATATCTACAATAACCTACCTGTTCAGTTGGATTGCTAATAAAACTCGCTGAGTTGTCGATAGAAATATCTAAACCTGATGGTACTTCTTCACAACCGAGTTCATTAAGCGCCGATTTAATTAGTTCAGTTTGTTTTAACATTTTACGCTCCATACATTTCAATTCATTAAGTTCTTTTTTGTTGGTTTCAGGTCCTCCTGATGATACCGATGACAAACTAATCAAAAATTAGGAAAGTTTTGATGGTAAATAAAGAAGGTTCTATGTAAATAGTGTTTTCCTACCGATTGTTAAGTGTTGTGGATAAATTATCATTGGAAACTTTTCCGTTTTGCAAACCAGTATCATGTGAAGGCACAAGTAGCGCTCTCTTTTCTTGACTTTCTTTTAAACTGGTTTCAAGGTCACCCAACTTTGTCCTCAGCCATTCCACCGTTAAATTATCAACCGTTAATTGATTAGGGAGTAGTTTTCCGGCGGAATCTTCGACCAAAGACTCATCAAACGTAAATTTCACAGGTTCGGATGGGGCAGTTCTGTTTAAACCAAAAACAAAAGTTTACAAAAACGCAACAAACTATTACTTGTTTAGTTAGGTTATGTTTTGGTTATTTTTTTGTACATTTATTTATTTTAATAACTTACTTGTGTTTTTCCGTAAAACCATTATATTCATCACAAGGTTTGATAGCCTCCAAGCCACCCTCGATGCGTTTGTACACTTCTTTAAACTTTTCAGCAGCTAGGTCAGAATACTGGGCCACTTCTTGTAGAATTTGTTTCCACGCAGCGACGAATGTTTCCTGCACGGTTTGCTGGTGTTCTAATAAACCTGGCAGTAAAACAGTGCGGAAATCTTTTTCGAATTCGGATGCTTCGCATAGCAGCAGGACGTACTCGTTGTGTGTCAAGTGTAATTTTCTGCATGCCTTTTGATATTTGTCGCGGACTTCGTCAAGTTTGCGACCGCCACGACCAGCTGCAAATAAATAATGAACGAATATAGTTAATTGTGAAAATAATGGTTTTGTTTGTAAGAAATTGGTATATTTCGAAGGAGAAAATAAAATACTTTGGGGACGTTTTAAGGATTGAGGTTAGATATACTTCAAAAACTAACTATTAAATTGTAGAGGAAAAATTAGTGCAAGAAAATTGGGTTTTATGGAAAGCAGATTTTCACAATTTCCCAAAATGTGATGAGAAATATTTGAAATATCATTCATGTTGATCGTTCTACTTCAAGGGCAAAAATAAAATACTTTAGGGATGCTTTAAAAGCTGACTTTAGTCATACCTTCAATAACAACTCTTAGACTATACAGGAAAAATATGAATATAAACATTAATTAATATGAAAAGCTGATTTGTTAAATTTCCTAAGACGTGATTTAGAAATAACTAAATTTTCGCATATACCTAAAATATCTTAACTTTAGGCGCAAAAATAAAATACTTCGGGTATCTTTTCTGGAATAAAATTAGTTTCGCATTAAAGAACAACTCTTTGACTATATAAAAAAAAATAAAACCAGAAAAATTGGATGATAAAAATACGAAAGTTATAGAATTTTACGAAACGTGTTTAAAAAACTGAAATAGCGCTCAACTTTCAACTTGAAAATAAAATACTTTAGGGTAGTTTTAAGGGTTGAGATTAGTTATACTGTAAAAACTAACCATTAAATTATATAAGAAAAATAAGCATAAGAAAATCAGATATTGTGGAAAGCAAATTTTCCCAATTTCCAAAGCTTTGATTTTAGAAATAACTGAAATATCGTGAAAACATGAATGATCGTTTAACTTTAAGGCAGTGTTTTCCAAACTGTGGGGCGCGACCCTCTAGGGGGGCGCGAGACTGTTGCAGGGGGGTCGCGCAGCAGATTCCAAAATCATCTTGTACTTTTGTAAGATTTGTTTTTATTACATTATATTATTATTTTTTAAAATAGATAATTATTTTTATGTATTTTTATACATAATATTGTATATTATTTTGTGTCTCATTAAATAAATTACAATATCAGATGAGTGTTTATGAAATTAGATTGTTAGAAAAATTAAGGGGGGCACAACAAATTTTTTTCCAAAGAGGGGGGGGCGCAGGTACAAAAAGTTTGGAAAGCACT
>JARJDS010026621.1:0-136695 GCA_030264155.1 Atheta pasadenae | reverse complement strand
CATTTTATAGATAATTAACTTGAATATTATCACACAAAAATGTAAGTTGATATTATACAAAGTGATCAAGGAAATCTTAATTGAATTGACCAAATCAAAGAAAATTTCTGTTGTCAAGCTACCACAACCTTATTTAGGACCCTGTAGAACTGTTATTAACAAAGCAAATTTTATGCAGTAAACGTCATTTTATAGATAATTAACTTGACTATTAGCCCACAAATATGTAAGTTAATATTATACAAGGTGATCACGAAAATCTTAATTAAATTGGCAAAATCAAACCAAATATCTGTTGTCAAGCCAACACAACCTTATTTAGGACCCTGTAGAATTGTTATTAACAAATCAAATTTTATGCACTAACCGCCATTTTGTAGATATTTAACTTGAGTATAATCACACAAAAATGTAAGTTGATATTATACAAGGTGATCAAGGAAATCTTAATTGAATTGACCAAATAAAATAAAATTTCTGGTGTCAAGCCAATACAACCTTATTTAGGACCCTGTAGAATTTTTATTAACAAAACAAATTTAATACACTTAACGTCAGTTTGTAGATAATTTAATTAACTATCAACACAAAAATTTTGACTTAATTTCCTAAAAATATCATTGAGATATCTTAATTAATAAAAAATAAAACAAAATATCAAAAAATCTAAAAAACCTAAAAGTGACTAAAACCAAAACAAAAGTTAAGTAAACTTGACTTAAACTGAAATAAACTCAAAATATAACATTTTAACACATTCAGCACAATTTTCACCAAAAACATATAATATTCTCCGGACATTGACATCACTAATGCGTTCGTAAATCATGAAAAACGACATTTGACTGAAATTTATTACTTAACTTAAGTACTAACACTACTTAGTACTAAATACATTACTTAAACTTAAATTTTATTTATTCCAACCACTAAATCTATAAATAAAATTAACACAACTAAAATAAATTTCAATCCATGTCAATTTTTATTTTTATTTTCAATTTTTTTTAAATTATTTTTTTATTATTTTTTAAAGCTTACCAAACCAAAGTTCACTTTATATTCATATTTACATTTTTATTTGTAAATGTATTAGTGGTTGTGTTTGTATTTGTATGAATTCGTTTGGTGCGCATTTGTCGTCGCATCTGAAAGGGATGAATAATGAGCACCGCGATTGAACTAAGAACACAGCAGCAAAGAATTCACTCGAAACCAAAAGGAACGCAAACGCTGGTAGCACTTTTAGATCGTTGTCGATAATAAATGAGCGCTCATGCGCCTTATGGTTTATTATCCGAGCTTTGTCCTCTCGGAGTTTTCAAACGCAGAGATCATCATCGATTTGAATCATTCAAAACTCACCGATTCATTCGGTCTATTCAATTCTACTTTAAAAAAAAAATTAAACAAAACCCTTCTATACACATACAAATAACAAACAAACGTTTTGTATACCATAGAACTAAGAAATAAATAATTTAAAAAAAAAATTAGATGTAAAAAATGACATCAAAATTTAATTTAAAGTTTAATTACTAAAATAAGGGTTAAAAATGTTTATATATTAAATTTAGTAAATTGACATTTAAAGGTAAACTAATTAGCTTTTATTTAAGACTAAGTTTAATAAATTTGAACAATTAGTTTTTAAGTTATTGCCAAAAGCTTAACACGATATTTTTTTTATCTATAAAAAAATTTTGTGGTAAATTTTAAAGTTTAAAAATTAATTAAAAATTAACTAATTAAGATAAAATAATTTTGTTTTTACCAAAATAAAGCTTATGTATTCTTATGTTAATGAAAAATAAAATTATTAATTTATATACAAGGTGTTAGGAATTATTTAACTTTTACTAACATAACTTTTTTTTAACCTATAATTTTTAATTTTTTTTTATTATTTATTAATTTAATATAATACATTAAATTTTTTATATGTAATAAAAAACACTTAAAGTTAAACTAATAAACTTTAATTTAAAATTAAGTTCAATTAATTTGAAGCAATAGTTTTTGAGTTATAGCCAAAAGCTCAACAAGATGTTTTCTATTATTTCTAAAAAAATGTGTTTTAAATTGTAAAGTTTAACAATTAATTAAAAATTAACTAATAAAGATAATTTAATGTAGTTTTCACCAAAATATAACTTAGTTATTCTTTTATTAACATAAAAAAAATCAGTTTATAATATACAAGGTGTTAGAAATTATTTAATTTTTACTACCAAATTGTTTTTTCAAACTTCAATTTGTAATTTTTGCGTTAATTTTATTAGATTTCAATTTATATCTCAACTCTCAAACGCAATTACTACTTGAAACATTCAAAACTATTAAAAGATAAGTAGAAATAAAAGTTTGGAGGATCGTCGCCCGCGTACATTGCACGGGTAATAAAATAATTAAAAAACAATTAAACGCAGCGCATCATCGTCGCGCGGTAATTCAGATTCCAAAATAAAATACATAAAAAATTCATAAAGCACTTAAACATTTTTTAAGTCGCTGAGGGTAGTTGTAATCAGTTTTATTAAATTTTATTGCATTTGTAAAATAATAAACGGCATTTTTATTTTTAAATCAAAAGATTTTCATTTCTCATTATTAAATTTATGTTATTCGTGTATATTTGATTTTTGTGACGAGATTTCGAAGAACCAAGAATCACAAACGAAGTCAACCAGTCAACCAGTGTTAAGAATGTCAATGTGATTCGATAATTATCGACGAAAGCATCAGAATTCGAAGCAAACCCGAAAGAATGCAGTCTCGGCGACAGTCATAAAATTCTACAATCGTGTAACGACTTTAAACATCTTGTAAAACACAAAACATTATTGATTTGAGGTTTATCTGATTTAATTTATTTGTTTTGATTTTTTTATTACAAGAAAAAGCACAAAAAATTAAAAAGTAAATAATTTTTTTTTGCAAAAAAGTGTTGTAAGTTTAATTGTTTATAACTAAATAAATATAATTTATTCAGGATTGTGGTTTACAAAATATTAAAGTACAACTATTTAGCTTTAATTTAAGACTAAGAATGAAATTTTTGAGTTATTAGTTTTTGAGTTATAATCAAAAGCTCACAACGTGTTTTTTGAGGGGTTAAAAAAACACGCTGTGAGCTTTTGGCTATAACTCAAAAACTAATCAACGTATTATAGTGTTTATAATTTTAAATAAAAGCTTAATAGTTGGTTCTTTATTGCTATTTTTTAAATAATTAAAATTTTAATAAATTTAAGGTTAAAATAAATAAACAAAAAAATGTTAAAAATCAACAAAAAATTTTTCATCCATAAATGAAACATTGTTATTTTTGACTAGGTTTCAAGGGTTGCAACCCTTAAAAATACCAATATATCTATTCTAATAGCCTTTCCAAAGACTTTACACTTCTTTACAATTCTTACAATCCTTGACACTCCTCCTATTTTGCCATTATTCTTTTTTTTATTCCTTTTGAGTTAAGGGGTAGTTTTTCCTCAATGTATCTATTCGAAAACGCATCCATAAAAAATAAGTATAACCAGGAATAGTAGGACGTCTTGAAAAAAAATAAGAATAGCAGGAATAGCAGGAATAACAGGAATAGAAAAGAAATAAAAAAAAACGAAGCAAAACGATGTAAGAAACTGAAGCTGAAAGTGAACGCGGTGAAATATTGAGATGCGATGTGTTAAGGGTTGGGGATGTGTTTAAGGGCGGCGTGAAAAGCACACTTTCGACGTATTTATGGCATTCGGATGAAGACGAGCGTGACGAATAGGTGTTCGATGAGGCGAGTCTGCACGCACGAAAAAACTTTTCACCGCAAACTATAACTTACAATGTAAAAATAAAATATAAGGGTGTTTTGCAACATAGCCAAAATTTTACCAATTATTAACACATTTATATATTCCATATAAAAAATAAATTCCAAGCTTTTACTTCATAGGTGGCGCTTTAAACGTCAGTTAAAGTTTTGGTAAGTTGGGAGGTCTATGTGTTCATAAAATATTAAAAACGTCATAAAATTGTTATCACTTTGAAATTATCATTATCGACAATCAAATGTTTAAAAGCACAAAAGCTCGGTTATGTGAGTACTTATTACGTATGAGTTTAATAGGTTTAAAATGATTTTAATGCCGCTGATAATATGTAAAATAATAAAATCGTTTTCAATTCGGTTTTAAAGTTGAAAGTAATTAAACTTATTGCTGAGTATTACAATCGAAAGATTGTGTAGTCGATGATTCGGTGACTTTGGTAGGTTTACAACTTATGTAGAAGACGTTAATGTAAGTTGTAAGCAAGATGCAGCAGAAAACAGCGTTTAATTACGGTTGTAAATTACATTCCTCAACTTTGGTTGTGTTCTTAAATACTTAAATTCTTTAACTCTTTGAGGTTTTAACATCTTTGGTGCGGTATTGTCGCAGAGTGTATCTGTCTATCTGTCAGTAAAACTGGTAGTTATAATCGTAAAATAGATTTTTATGTTGTTATTAAATTATTAAAATAAAAATGTATGAAAAAAAAATGTAGAAAAAATTTCATATTTTAAGTAAAGTTTGATAATTAATTAAAAAATAACTAATTAACATTTTTTAATATACTTTAAACAGAAATGTGTAGCATTTATCTGGGTATTATTATTAAAAATTTTGTTTAATTCTATACAGGGTGTTAAAAGTTATGGTAATTTTAGTACCGAACTGATTTTTTTTGTTATTTTTGTTAAAAATAAACACTTTGCAGGGTTTTGGCTGTAATTTAAACAATTTTTTAATAACAAATATTAAATTTTTTATGTATATTAAGGAATAGTTTATCTTTAATTTTGTTTTTATTACAACTCTCTAACTATATTAGTTTAGTTGGTACAAGTCCTTAAAGTTGGGTAATATTTTATTTGAAAAAATATGCTTGTTACTAAATATTTTAATTATTTTAAACTCAAATTAAAAATTAATTAGCAATGATAAATTATTGGTTTTGGTGTTAATGTGTAAAGTATTTATTTGAGTTTCATAGATAAAAATTTGGTGTAATTATACCCAGGATGTTTTGAGATATTTAAGGTTAAAGTGAATGTCAATTTGTATTGATTAATTTGTCGAATGCAAATATCAAATATAAATCACTTAATACACGCTGATACATTGCGATACGTTGTGTGAGGGGCGGTTTATTTGTGCGTTCTATCTCGGGGGTGGTAGCTGTATGACGGCTGCGGTCGTCGTCGGCGCCGAGCGCAATATGCTCGTGTGAAATCCGCCGTAATAGCACCTGTCAATAACACTATCAATTCGAATTAGTTGCTTCGTGTGACGCCACTGCCACCCCCAACATCAACCACCCCTCTAAACTTATACCAATCTATACTTAGGTACACACAAACTAAATGATGTCTGTTATTAATTATTTAAACAAAATATTAAAAACTACCCCTAAAATTAACCCCTAAAAACTACCCTTAAATACAAAAATTTTTTTTATTATAAATTTTTAGTTTTTTTAGAATTTTAACTTAAAATTTTTTTTTGTGTAATTTTAGGGGTGGGTAATAAATTGTGTAATTTCCGTCATCCCCCTGTGTAATATCTACAAATCGTAACTGTGTAATAGGATATGAAGTCTGCATCGAGCATTCGACACACATCACACATCGATACGTCATGACATTATATGTGACAGTTTGTGCTTTTGTGGGGGGTGGCAGTGTGAGGTACGCCACTGAATGCGCTGCGAGCCGGCATCTGGTCGACTGGGTTGCATTATACATGAATCGGTCCGAAACATCGACGAAACAGCTGATGGTTATCAATACGATTGTTGCCGCCCCCGATGCGTAGCGCCGGTATTGCGCGTATATATTACATCATGCGTTATTGCCCAATTACATCTGCAATTGCGTTCGAATTGATTTATACGCGCGACGGTCATCCGGGGGTGGTGGTGGCGGTGGGTGACATCCTGCAGGAAGCACACGCTGGACAATGTCCAGTTGGGACTTAATAGTTATCGATGGCGACGAAATTTGTGCATCGCTACACTTTCACAGAAGATTCAGGATTTGGGAATGTTGCAGGATTTGGAATTCAAGGATACAGCCAGGAATCAAGCAGGATTCAGGATGTTAGGTTAGTAAACCAACAAAAAAAAACGTTCCGGTTGTTTGGGGGTTAACTGTTACAGATTAAAGTGGTTTGTGGTTTACGTTTCCGGTTTGTATCCTGCTACTTATCCTGCAAAAGTAAAAACTTTAAGGACTAAAAGAAAATTACCCGTAAATATTTATTAATTATTATTAATAAATGAAATAAAATTTATGAAATAAAGATTTTTTTAAATTTTATGAAGACTTGTTGTACAATTGTCCTTAAAAACTGAAAAAATGTTTTTAACCCTCTAGTCCTTTTTTTTCCACGACTCATTGACTATTCCCACACCGGATTTTTTTCAATTCCTTGTTTTGAGGTCGGCAGCACGCCATCAATGACATCAATTGGCTGTGCGTCCACGCTGGCTTTCACCAGTGGGGGTTGAACCGACACTCGATGCCCGGATGTCAGGATACAGCAGGAAGGACACGTTTAGCCTTTAAAATCAGTGTGGCGTGTAGAAAAAATAAGAAAAACGAGGGTGAAACCGCTTTAAATGATTGAACCCAATTGAGGATCCTGGTTTGAACGTTGTTTGGGATGTTTTTTTTTGTGGGTAGTTGGTTAGGGTGAAAAGGATAGTGGTCATCATGACATTCCACAAAGTGATAGGGATTTATAAAATAAATAAAATCACAATAAAAATCACTAAAACTTATGTAACTTTAAACGCAATTTAGGGTAGGTATAAAAAACTTTTAAGGGTTGTTATTATTTTTAAAAAAATCAGTAACTAATAAATTATTAATAAATTTAAAGAAAATTAAATTTGCAAGAAAATTAAGGAAGTTATCCTTAAAAGTTTCTGAGGTGTTATTTTTGACGTTAAAAATTTGTTACTGAAGTAAAATTTAAATAATTTCGTACACCTTGTATAGAATTGTTTTAAAATTTTATTGTGTAAAACCAAATATATTTTGGACATTTTAATGAAAATTACACCTAAAAATATTAATTAGTTTATTTTTAATTAATTTTTAAAATTTGAGTTATAAAATAAAAAAACTTACTAAAATTTATGTAATTTTAAACGAAATTTAAGGTTGAAATTAAACTATTTTAAAGGTTGTTATTATTTTTGAAAAAATCAATAGCTAATTAAATATTAATATATGTAAAGAAAATTAATTTTCTGTTAAAAATAAGGAAGTTATCCTTAAAAGTTCTAGAGGTGTATTTTTTGATGTTAAAAAATTGTTACTAAAGTAAAATTTCAATAATTTTGTACACCTTGTATAGAATTACTAAAAATTTTTATTGGGTAAAACCAAATAAATTGTGGACATTTTACTGAAAATTGCACCTAGATATCTTAATTAGTTTATTTTTAATTAATTTTTAAACTTTGTGTTCAAAAATTAATTTTTTTTTGTAATTTTTTAATTTTAAGAAAATCAATATTTTTTTGTTTTTTTTTCAAATAATATTTTAGTATTTTATTTATACTTCCAAAAATGTAAAATTTACAAAAAAAAAATTGCAGGACGAAGGACCTCAAGTATACTTCAGTGCTTTATGATTTCTCCCCAAGGGGTAGTAAAACGACGCCTAATATGGACTGATAGGAACATCATAAACTTTCGAACTAGATATCCTGATTTTTTATACTTTAACGTATTCAATACGTAACACTGCGGAATTATAAAATATTACCTGATTTTGTCCTTAAAAATAAAATTATTATCCTTTAGAGACTTCAAAAAAAAAATCAAAAAAAAAAACTTAAGAATAAATTATAATTTTTGCAAAAATAATTTTTATTAGGATCAAAAATATATCTTACAGGATTCAGTTTATATTAAGGACGAAGGACTCCAATCCTTAAAGGGTCAAAAGTTAAGGGTCGTAAAAGTTAACCGAAGTGCGAAAACCCTATCGAAGACAACACAACATTGAACATTGTGTTTTATGTTGATTGCCAGCCGATAGTCCTTGGTCCTGTGAGGTCCTTTACGTCCTTAGACCGCCCCTTCAATAAAGGTTTGATCCTTTCGACCACAACACAAATACTATTGTGTTCAAATGTCCAAAACACAATTTACTTGTTTTTATTGTTTTTAAGGATAACTTAATCCTGTCTCTAATCCTTAAATCCTTGTTGTAATTCTGCGCGTTTGTAGTGAATCGATTAATTAATTAATTAACCGAAAACGATAATCATCGTGTTCTGTGACTTGTGTGTCATGAGTCATGACACATCATGTCGGGGGGTGGGGTTGTCGCGGGGGGTGGCAAACGATCGAGTACGTTAATGGCCGATATAGATGACGATAGACGTGACATATGTATATCATCGTAATCTGCATGACGACGACTGCGGACCAAAACTGTGCACCGAAAGCAACCATTCATTGTGGGCGGCGGTGGGGGCGGCAAAGCCGTCACACTGGCAGTATGTTAATGGGCGAACTAATTGTGGACAGTTGGCGGCACTACATCATACCATAACTGGTTTGTCACTGTTATCGATTGTAATTAATTTCAATTATCCTTAAAATCCTGAAAAATCAAAAAAAATCCTGTTTCGTCCTGCGATTTTTTTTGTTTTGTTTTTGTTTTGTGTTTAAGGATAGTAAATCTTTTTCAAGTCAAGGATTCGTAAATCACTTTCGAGTGTATTTCAACCACTTGGCGTTGAGTGTGATTTTCAGGATTTGGTGGACAACCAGAGGAAAAGCAAAAGCTCTTGAGTTTTCCGAGCTTTTTCAAGTGCACGGATTTGTTAAGGACCTGAACCGATCGAGGAGTGAATTTGAAGTTAAGTGTTTTCCGTATTTCTTTTATTTCTTTTCCGGTATCATTGTTTACCAGGTTGCCAAACAAAATCCTGAGCTTTTATGTTGTTTCCTGAGCTTTTGAGAATTTATTACCTTAAAATATATTTTTTTTTTTATCTTGAAATAAAAGTTATTTTTTGGTGGAAAACTTTTGTTATTTTCGGATTTGCAGGATTTTAAGGATTAAAGATTAAGGGTGGGGGTGGAAAATAAAGGACTATTGACATGTATATTAGTTGCACGTCCAATTGATTTATGTTTGTGTCACAGGATGAATCTCGCACGCATGAATCGGATTTTGATTTATGACGACTGTCGTATTAAGGACTCGGCTCAGGATTCGACGCATGATTCACATCCTGTGACATGTCAAACGCCAGAATGCATTGTGGACATTGTAGACAATATTAAATTTCATTTTACAAACAAAACAATAGTTTTTTTATAGAAAATCACAAAAATCCTTAAATTATCCTTAAATTTTCTTCACAAAATTATATCAAAAATTGACAAAAAACAAGTAATTTTGTTTTGGCTATGAAATTTTAACCACTTAATATAAATTAATAAAAAATTTTTTGTGTATATTTAATTAAATTGTCTTTAATATGTAAAAAAGTTCATAACGATATCGCAATTAGTTTTTACGTAATTAATTTTTAAAGTCAAATTAATATTTATTTTAAATTTTTTGTGAAAAAAAAAAGATTTTATCTGTATAATTTTAACGACAAACTAAAACATAATGAAATTTTTATTGTATATTCCCAAGTAAATGTTCTATAATTAGGTGAAAAGAACAAATTGTTATCTTAATTAGTTTTAACGTAATTAATTATTAAAGTCAAAATTATATTTTTATTTTTTGTCTGACAAAAATCTGTTTTTTTTGTTTTATTTATAAAATTTTATTCACTTTATATAAAATAATGAAATTTTCATAGGGTAATCTTAAATAAATTATCTTTATTTCGGTGAAAGAAACAAAGTGTTATCCTAATTAGTTTTCACGTAATTAATTATTAAAATCAAATTTTATTTTAAATTTCTAGTCTGACTAAAATCATTTTAATTTTCTTTTACCTATAAAATTTTAACGAACAAATATAAACTAATAAAATATTTATTGTATATTCCCAAATACATATTCTATAAATTGGTAAAAAAATCAACTTGTTATCTTAATTAGTTTTGACGTAATTAATTTTTAAACTAAGAATTTCCACAAAAATATCTTCAACATTTAAAGAGAAAAAAAAAAGTAATCATTGAAAGAAGACAATAAAATCCATAAGAACCATCAGGATTAATTGGTGCTCGTAAAAGCAGGCAGCATTTAGACTTGCATTAGTCCTGGCAGTGCTTTTCGTCCTTTATTTGCCGTTCGCGTGATGCCGCGAGTTTGGCAATCGCCGATACAGCCGAAACGAAATTAAAAGGGGGCGAGAAACGTCTTTCTATCCGCCGTCCTGTGATCCCCCAGACACAGCACAGGCTTCGTCCTTGTTCCAGGACCTTCTCGTTTTCCCACCACCACGTTTATTTACAGTTGTAATGCTTTTCGTATTAGTCCAAGCGCATGCACTACACAACAGTTACAGAAAGGAACGTTAAACGATTTTCCCGGCAAGGACCAAAATTTGGGATATAGGGCGAGAGTAGTAAACAAACGGTTTGCCATTTGCCCATTTCAGCATTGAACGTAATAGTCGATCGTTACGCGTGTTAATGTATTTCGAGGGTTAGAACAGGAATTTTCTTAACGAAAACTAAAGCTTTTATTTTTAAAAGGATAATTGACATCAGAAATATTTTTTTTCTTTATGTGAAATTTTTTATTGTAAATTTAAACATTTAAACGTCAATTTTATCGATTAGTTATCATTTTTGTTTGTTTTTTTTTTGTTTGTTTTGAAGTTTTCAACCCCCTTTAACGCACATCTGCAGAAAAGTCCTATTTATTCGTAGATTGTGTCCGTATGTCTTTGAACAGGCAAATATCTTATTCCTTTATATTCTGTTGTACCCAAAATAAACATACAGGGTGTTTTTTGACCCCAAAAAAATATTTTTTGTCTTTAATTTATAAAACTTGTGTAATCACTTTGTATATTTTGTAAGGATTGTGTAGAGGGTATTCTTACTGACGCCTAGATAAATATACACAATACATTTACAAGGAAAATTGGTTAGTTCTGGACCGTCGCCGTTGAGAGGGTGAGAAAAGGACGAAACGACGAAAAGACGAAAACGTGTGTGCTGGATTGTGGGTGGAAAGAATGTGGATGGTTTTGTATATATTTCCGTTCGAGTCAAGTGGAAAATTCCCCTTTTTGGCCTTTTCTTTGCTACTCGCAGAGGGAAAAGTCCACTTTATCGTTGTTAAGTTTATTCGATCGCTTTATATCTATCTATTTGATGGACCCCTGCGGGCATTGCCAGACACATAGAAGCAGGACCATGCAGGACTAAGGTTTGAGGTGGAGTGTGTTACTGCAAGAAGGGAAAGGCGAAAGGGAGAATGGCAAGTGGATTGATGGTGTCATAAGTTTATAAGACACCCAACAGGTTAAACCAATATCGATATTTTATTTTTTGGGTAAAATGAGTTTAGGAGTTTAAGATTTATACATTTTGCGTAAAATGTTTAAATTATTTTAGTTTAGAATTTGCAGTAAAAAATAGAATATTTTAATGGCAAAACTAAGCGTTTTTTTTTAAAACTGAAAACTGAAAAATTGGTGAACTTTGAATACTAATATAAAATAGTTCTAGGACTATTTAGAGGTGATCCTATAAATAAAATTGAAGATATACTCTTTAGCTATAATATAAAAATAATAGTTAGAAAATTTGATTAAAAGGAACGCAGTTACTGCCATTTTCCTGCAGCGTGTTTTTATGTTGCATAATTTAATTATTATTTTATTTAGTTTTAAATGCCTAAATAAAATACTTATAAGATGAATTAAACATTGGATTTAGGAGAAAATATAATATAAATCTTTACCTACATAACAAAAATTATAACACAAAAAACGGACTATTATAAACAAAGTTAGAGACGATTTCCTGCAGCGTGTTTTGCAATAATTCTAAATATTTGACAACTTAAAAGTCAAAAATTAAAATATTTTCAACATAATTTAAGGGTTGCACTAAAAAGGAAACAAAAGAACAACTCTTTATCTCCCAAATAAAAATTAAAACACTAAAAACAGATCAAATTATACAGAATTACACCTATTTTCCTGCTGCAAGTTTTGAAAAAAACAAAAAAATAGTCAAATTCAAAGACAAAAATAAAATATTTCTAAAATGATTTAAGTGTTGAACAAAAAATAAAATTAAACAACAACTCTTTACCTACACTATAAAAATAATATCATTTAAAACGGACCAACGAAAACAAAGTTACAGCTATTATCCTGCCGCATGTTTTCTACTAAACTAAAAACAATCATCAACTATAAAACCTCAAATAAAATATTTTCAAGACAATATATAGGTCATAACTTTCTAATTAATAAAGATAAAATTATAATCTTTAAACTAAATTAAAGATAATTTAATTAAGAATTAAAAATAAAAAAATCATAAAATTCTACTGAGTGTTACAATTTTTATACCCAAATACATAAACAACTGATTTTCTTATTCTAAAATGTTTAGTTTTTTATTAATTATCTCTAATTAATTTCCTCCTACAATATATTTCCGGTCTATATTTAACAGGAGATCAAAAACACACCGCTTATTAAAAAAATCTTTAAATAATAACAATGAACTCCTGGAATTAATTGAGCATTTTGCTTTACTGCTTCCTAACTGAAAGCTCAATGCCTCTAACAAATCGATTTGTTCATAAACTTTAGACACTTCAATTAACCAAAATTAAAATTAGACCTCAAATATGTTCCTCAAAAGGAATCCCTACACCAGAGCCCAATAAATCTGTCAAAATATTTTTAAAAATCTAACCCACGAACAAAACAACCAAAAAAAATGATTATTGATCACGTGCCATTCAGTGACATTATTAAAAATCACCCACAATTGTATTTTATTCTTATTATTCGTTATATTTATTTTATTTATTTTATTCATAAGACCATAACCACACTTAAAATGCATCGATTTCATTGATATCGTCTTAAGTCTTGTTTCTTTCTCCTTTTCTCTCTAAACAACTTTGGTCTGTTTCTTCATGCATCTCTCGTTTGGTTTGCTTCAGTTTGGTTTGGTCATTTGTCGTTGGCGATGTTTGTGGCGTGTGCGCTTGTCCGCTCCCTAGGGGGCTGAATTCATGCTTAAGTCAGAACTCTTTACTCCACTATGCGCGCTTCCAGCTGATGTTTTTCTTTTTCTTATAAGTCTTATAGCAAATCGATGACTATGAGATTGAATAAAAGTATAAAAGTATGCTCATATCTCTTTGGTGTTCTTTGGTATTCTTTGCCCTCATACTTTGTGGAAGATCGGTAAAGAAGGCCGCACAAGACGAAAAATACGGTAGCTTCACTCGACACAATGCAACAACAGCGCGCCGGTCGCGATTAGTCGCCGTCAGATGCGACCAAAGAACTAAGTAATGTAATATTGTCGTGCACACAGACATCTTACATTTGTTAAAAGAGTTTATAAGGTTTATAAAGAACAAATAAAGAAACAACGGCCAAAAAATAGATTTTAGTATGGTGTTAATATCAGAAAATTAAGTAAAATAATAATGTTGACTTTAATAATTAATAACTAATTACACAATAAAGGTATTCAGCTGATTTTTTAGGATTGTATAGATAAGTTAATTAGTTACATGTATAAATAATTTCATTTTATTTTATTTGTTAATACAGAAGTTATAAGTAAATTATTAAAATGTATTTTTACATTTGAAACTTTTTTTGTTAAAAAAAGTAACTAAAATTTAAACGTTAATAACTTAAAAAATAATTTAGATATTTATTTGATCTTTTCATAAAATTATATATAATGTATTTGGTGATATTCTGTCAAAATGTGATGTTGTTATACTGGGTGATTCAAAAGTTATAAGTAATTAAATAAAATTTGTACAAAACGTTAAAACTTTTTTAGTCTAAAAACAAGCTTATTTTTAAGCGTAGATAACTCCATAAATAATTAAGATATTTACTTGATCATTTCACTAAATTATTTGTAATTTCATCGGTGATATACTGTCCAAATGTGATGTTATTATACTGTGTGATTCAGAAGTTATAAGTAATTAAATAAAATTTGTACGAAATGTTAAAACTTATTTAATAAAAAAACAAGCTTATCTTCAAGCGTCGATAACTCCATAAATAATTAAGATATTTACTTGATCATTTCACTAAATTATTTGTAATTTAATCGGTGATATACTGTCCAGATGTGATGTTATTATACTGGGTGATTCAGAAGTTAAAAATAATTAAATAAAATTTATACAAAACGTTAAAACTTATTTCGTCAAAAAACAAGCTTATTTTTAAGAGTCGATAACTCTATAAATAATCAATATATTTACTTGATCATTTTATGAAATTATAAATAATTTATCTGGTAATATTCATTTAAAATATGATATTATTATACTGAGTGATTCAAAAGTTATAAGTAAATAAATAAAATTTGAACAAAACGTTAAAACTTAATAGGTAAAAAATAAGCTTATCTTTAAGCATCAATAACTCTATAAATAATTAAGATATTTATTTGACCATTATACAAATTTATAAATAATTTATATGTTAATATCCAATAAAAATATTATAATATTATACTGAGTGATTCAAAAGTTATAGCTAATTTAAAAAGTTTTGTACATCAACATAAAACAATTTCCTATAAATATGTTGCTAACTTTGACTTATAATTACACAGAAATTAAATAAGATAAAAAACTGATCTTTTCACAAAATTAAAGATAATTTAATTATAAACAAACACAAAAATTTTGGTCTAATTATACAAAGTGTAAAAAATTCTATGGTAAATTAAAAAACTTCTAACAATTTTAACAAATTTTTAAATTTTTTTTGAAAAATCAAGTTTATTGATGTGAAAAATCTTTAATAAACCATAACCAAATCAAAAATTAAAAAAGGAATAAAAATGATGAAGAATGTAGTGTTTGTGGGGCGTCCAGTCACGACTTTGTAAATGATATCTTGACAACCAATTAAAAACCGTTCTACTCCAAACGCAGCGCTCATCTCAAAGCATCGTCTTCTCCAATAATAAAGAAGCTTCAAGCTCACAACAGTCACTACTCAAAGCTTCATCTTCACATCGACTCTGCCGAGCTTGGAATAAATTAAAATCGAACTCCTTCATTCTTCGCGTTGGTTCTTCACAATCTCAAGATAATCAAACTTTGAGTTTGATCCTGAGCCAACCCAAACCCAATCTCTAACTCTAAGTTTTTACTTGTAATTCTTGTTTTATTCAAGCTAATTTTTATTATTGTAATTTCTTTGTTGCGTCCTAAATGAAAATAAAAAGAACACAAGTTGAAAGCTGGCACACGTCAAACTCATCTTCGTTTTGTTTTCTTTCATTTTTTTTCATCTCCCTTTATTCCATCCACAGGTGAGCTTAGTAATAATTAGATGTATCGAATATAAGTAATATGGAAATATATAATTATCTTGATTCTTGATGTTTTCTACGGTTTGACAGCGACTTCTATCGTTGATGTTCTTTTTGTGTTGTAGTTGTGATTCGATTGTTGTGATTTTGATGTTTGATTGAACGAAATTCCACCGACAGCACCCGTTTGATTTGAAGATGTTGATCCGAGATTACAGATTGAAGATTTCACTGTGTTGTAAGTTAACGTTTAGTGGGTTTGACCTGTCAAAGATCACGAGGAAGGATGGTGAAGCACGCAGAAACATCTCAACGCCCCGGTCAGAAACGCACAGCATGCGGTTTGGATCAGCTTCGAATGTTTGAGCCGATGTCACTTTTGACAACTCCAAAATGAAGACTGAAGGCCGAAGACTCTAAACTCAAACATGTGTCGGGTTGAAATTATTTACAATCGATATAACAAATTAAAGTTTAATTTTTATTTGATTGTAAAAGACAAATTTTCAGTTTGATGATTTTTCACGTCAAAACTATAAAAGATACAAATTTACGGTTTTTACCAAGTTATAGACAATTTATTTGTTAGTACACCCTAAAAATATCATCAACATATACAAAGTGATACAAAACTTATTGATAAAATAAGATTAGTAAAACTTATAGTTAATTTTGTAACTAAAATGTAAATACTTTACATTAAATCATTTAATTATTGTTACACTTTATAGAAAATTATAATATTTATAGACATTATACTTAAATAAATTATCTATAATTTGGTAAAAAGTATGATACCGTAACTTATTTAGTTTTTACGTTATAAGAGTTTAAAAACAAATATTAATATTAAATTTAGCAGAAAAATAATAAAAATTTAAACTTTGTATATTTATTACGTCTAAACTATAAAAGATACAACTATACGGTTTTTACCAGGTTATAGACAATTTATTTGTAAGTAATCCCTAAAAATATTATAAATTTATACAGAGTGATACAAATTTTATTAGAAATATAAAAATACTATAACTTAAACTTTATTTTATACTTAAAATGTTCATTACGGACAAAAAATCAATTTATTTCTGTTACACCCAGTAGAATATTATAATTTTTGTACACAATATAACTAAATAAATTATCTATAATTTAAAAAAAAATTTATTGTTGTATCTTTTGTAGTTTTTATGTTATAAGACGTCAAAGTCAAATATTATTTTAAGATGTTGCTTAAAAATATTTAAAAACAAATTCTAACTTTAAATATTTATAACGTATAAACTATTATAAATAAAACCTTGCGGTTTTTACCATATTATTATAAATTTATTCGTTAATAACTCCTAAAATTTTCATAAATTTCTACTGAGTGATACATTATTTATCATTGATTTTCTAAAATGTTGATTTAAAGATAGTGAAGTTTTAAATTTAAAATATTTCATTGGGTTTTTTGTGGTTAAGATTGGATTTGTCATACTTCCGTTTGAAGCTCGTCGCTCAGAGTTCGTTTTAAGTCTTGGAGATGTTTGTAGGGGAGCTTTGAGGATGAATGAAGGCGATGTGGAGGAGACACAATGCGAGAAGAGAGTATAAAGCACTCGCCGGTTCGATCGGTAAGCCTCGAATTTATTGCGATTTTATACGCGACGTTAAGTTCGCTTAACGGAAATTGATTGGCCGTTATAAATCACTCACTTTGTCGCAACAGTACCACTCAGAAACGATGAACAATACCAATATTTAACTGCAATATCAGAAAAACAAAAAATTAAATTCCCAATCAGTACACATCGCGACCTCTTTGTTTGAAGTTTTGAACTAAAGATAACTAACTTATAGATGTCGCGACTTGTTTAATGTAATATGTTTTTCTTTTAATTTTTGATAGTTTTTTGCACAGTTTTGTAATTTAAAGTAATCAGGAGGCGGATTTAAGTTTGGAACTTAACATAAATTTATAAACGTTTAATAAATCATTCGGGATAAGCATGACGAGCGCGCGCACTCTTTGAATTTCAACGCAAGAAAAAAATCAAAAGTCAAAATATAATGTATGTAAAGGTAAGAATCTCTTTCTGTTGAAGTCTATAAGAGTATATCTTGTGCGACGCAGGCGAAGAAATGATGAAAACACTAAAAACCGATAAATCACCGCATTATTGTCGCCCGAATCCCGGCCGAAGTCGTGTCTAGTCAAAATACTGATAAATTATATGCTTCATGACATTTCTTATACGAATAGTCGATGTGGAGTAGAATATTAATAAATAAAAATCAAAGGATTTATTTGATTCGATTTTTTTTTGGTTGGAAAAAAATGTTATGATTTACAAAAATGGGTATAACATTTGTATCACTCAGTATAATGTTACAAAAATTTTAATAGAACTTACTGAATAAATGGTCTTTATTTCTGTTAAAAAATTACCTAGATATCTTTAATAGTTTTGGAGTAAATCGTTAATAAAGTCAACATTTATTTAGGAAAATTATAAACTTAAAATTTAAAGACAAAGTGTGTTGTTTCTGTCATAAAATTTGTATCAGTTTGTATAACATTATAAAATTTTTAGGATTAATTAACGATTAAATTATGTGTAATTTGGTATAAATAATGTTGTTGTATATTTATTTGTTTTCACGTAATAAATCATCAAAGTTATTACTTTAATTTCTTAAGTGTTTTTGTTTAAAGAAAAAAATGTAATGCTTTACAAAAATGGATATAAATTTTGTATCACTCAGTATAATGTTATAAAAATTATGGCTGATGTTAAGAAATAAACGATCTTTAATCCTATTAAAAAATCAATTAGATATATTTAATGGTTTTAAAGTAAATCGTTGATAAAGTCAACATTTATTTTTTGAAATAATAAGCTAAGAATCTTAAGACAAAGTTTGTTGTTTCCATCATAAAATTTGTATCACTCAGTATAATGTTATAGAAATTATTATAAAAATTACGAAGTAAACGGTCTTTAATTTGGTAAAAATAACAACTAGATATCTTCAATAGTTTTATAGTAAATCATTAATAAAGTCAACATTTATTTAGGAAAATTATAAGCTCAGAATCTAAAGACACAATTTGTTGTTTCTGTCATAAAATTTGTATCACTTTGTATAATATTATACAATTTTTCGGATTAATAAACAATTAAATTATGTTTCATTTGGTATAAATATAATAGTTGTATCTTTATTAGTTTTAACGTAATAAATCATCAAAATTATTACTTTAGTTAATTGAATGTTTTGTTAAAAGAAAAAATGTAATATTTTACACAAATGGGTATTAAACTTGTATCCCCTTGTATAAATTAATGAAAATTAACGGAAGTGTTAAAAAATAAACGGTTTTTAATTATTTAAAAAGATCAATTAGATATCTTTGTTAGTTTTGGTGTAAATTGTTGTTAAAGTCAAAACTTATTTATGAAAAGAATTAGGTTCAAGTTTGCTTCGACAAAGTTTGTTTCTATCATAAAATTTGTATCACTTGGTAAAACTTTATGAAAATTTAAGGGTTATTAAACAATTAAATTATGTTTAAATTAAAATAAAGATGACATTTGTATCTTTATTACTTTTGATGTAATAAATAATCAAAATCGCTCTTTGTTTTTCAATTTTTCTTACAAAAAAACTTAGTAAATCTTGACTTTACACCCTTATAACTTATTAACTATAAGGGTAAAAATTTTAAACTTTATGCATAATTAAAGATAATTTACTGGTGAATATTGTGTAAAATTGTGGTTTAATTATACAGGGTGTATAAGTAATTATCTTGAATTGAATCTAAAATGTACATTTTCAAGCAAACTAATCATAAATCATAAATCTCATCGGTGTTTCTAAAACCGGAAACAGGATATTCCACATTCGGGATATAGGTTTGCTGGTTTTACCGTCGTGTTTGTCTGCTAAATATACCTATAGAAGGTTTGGCGTGTTGTGGCGAGCACAAACATGCGAAATGCGAACGCTAAATACGGCCCGATAACCGCACGCATCGCGCAAGGGTTGTTTTCACCCTGCTTTCGACAAGCTTATCGGCCGATACTCGTACACACGCTGGAGCGTACGGAAATGCCGTTATTGGTTTTTGGCTTTCGAATGTTTGGCGATAAACCGACGAGTGCCGCCCGCCGTTTATCGAAGGTGGCAAAACCGCCGCCGCCGTTGCCGCCAGAAACACGCTTCCGGCTTTATTTAACGTAATGACTCGAAAGGGTTAACGATAATGATTTCACACCCAACATGTCATCTTTACACTCAACAAATATTTACAATTTTCTTTCGACGAAAATTTAACATTTAAATTCCTGCTGCATCCTGATGTGAATTTTCAAGTGTGGCAGTTCATCGCATTGCTGAGGCGTGACTGATATTTAAGCTTTATGGAAACAAAGGCGATTATTGAGTCTAATTAATGATTAAATAGAATTAGCGCGCGCCGCCGCCTGCATCTGTCGATGTCGGCGCGGAGGCGACGCAACGCATGACATCACATCCTGTCGATGATCCGCTTACCGACAGACACGAATATCATTTCAATTCCTTTCAATTCCCGCCTTGCACTTGCTCTCTTCTCGATTACAAACAAATATCAAGTGCGAGTAAGTAACAAGTGACACATTACACGGAAAATGTAAATTTTTTTCTCTTTATTCTTCGTCTGAGCGCACTGTGGAGTCTTTGATTAGTTAATTGAGGCGTGTGGGCATTGACAAAACATTCACGAGATAGATGGAATTGTAAATTGTGCATTACCAACCATTCTCCGACCGGAAGCGTGCATTTATCACCATGTGGATGTCATTGGTAATCATCAATTTTAATTTTGTTTTGTTTCAATTGAATGAATACCATTAAGATCAGTGTAGAACGACATGTATTAAATATTCACTCTTAAAAACTTAAAGAAATAAATATTAATAATGGTAGACGGATGAGTGCGAGTGAGACAGATGTAAGACACGCCCACTTAGCGCATACGGCGCGCTTGTTACGCCCCAAAGATAGACAAATTTTATTTAAACCGATTATTCGTATTATTTTAACGATCAAATTTGTATCACTCTGTATAACTGAATGAAATATTCAGGGTTTATTACCAATTAACCAATCTTTTATTTGGTGCAAAGTATGTTTTGTTATCTTTATTAGTTTCGCCATGATTTATTGTTAAAGTTAAACATTGTTTTTTTTTTCTAATAAAAATCACAATATTTTAATTGACTTGCAAAATTTGTATCACTCTGTATAATTTAAAGAAAAAAATCGTGATTATTAACAATTAAGCTGTCTTTAATTTTCTAAAAAGATAATTTTATTATCTTTATTAGTTTTTGCGTTAAAAATCACCAAAGACAAAGTTTAATGATAATTTCACTTTCTATTCATAGTAAAATTTGTGCTAGTATTGCTTTTACAATTATTACTATAAAATTTGTATCGCTTGGTGTATTACTATGAAATTTTTTTTGTTCATTATATATTAACCTATATTTTATATGGTGTAAAGATTATTTAGTTATCTTAATTAGTTTTTGCTTAAAAACATTTTAAAATTAAACATTGTTTTTTTTTCTAATAAAAATCACAATATTTTAATTGTTACGCAAAATTTGTATCACCTTGTGTATTTTAACCAAAAAAAATCTAGCCCTTAAACAATAAACCAATATTTAATTTGATATAAAGCTCATTTTAGTAACTTTTTTAGTTTAGGAGTTAAAAATCACCAAAGACAAAGTTTTATGTTAATTTTACTTTCTACTCATAATAAAATATGTGCAAGTTTTTCTTTTACAATTTTAACTATAAAATTTGTATCGCTTGGTGTACTACTATGAAATTTTTAGGGTTCATTATATAATAACCAATCTTTAACTTGGTGTAAGAGTTATTTAGTTATCTTAATTAGTTTTTTCGTAAAAGCATTTTAAAATTAAACATTGTTTTTTTTTCTAATAAAAATCACAATATTTTAATTGTCACGCAAAATTTGTATCACCTTGTGTATTTTAACCAAAAAAATCATGCACATAAACAATAAACCAATATTTAATTAGATAAAAAGATCATTTTAATATCTTTATTAGTTTAAGAGTTAAAAATCAACAAAGACAAAGTTTAATGTTAATTTCACTTTTTACTCAGAATAAAACATATGCTGGTTTTGATGTAACAATTTTTAGCATAACATTTGTATCACTTAGTAGATTGCTATGAAATTTTTTCTGTATATTATTAATTAATTAATATTTAATTTAGTGTAAACAAAAATTAAATATCAATAATAGTTTTTGAATGATAAATTCCCAAAGTCGAAACTTTATTTTTTTACTTCAATTTTTGTTTATTATTACAACTAAGCGTAAAACAATGCATATTTACGATGCAATAAATATCCATTTCTATAAAAAAAACTCCGCGGCGTATTTAAACGATATCAAAGAATCGAAGGTGGTCCCCTTCGTCGTTGGTGCCTTCCGAGGTCCTGAAGATTTTAACGAGCCGCGAGGCTCGCCAGTTTTACTTTACGATCGTTTAGCGTTCATTAAACACGCATATTTACAGCTAATTAATCGGAATATCATAAAAACGTTATTAATCGACCGGTTTGGAGCTTTACAAGTCATACATACGTTTTTATTATATTGATTTTTATAGATTTTGCACGCGCAGATAAAAATCTGCACAAAAAGACATAAAATCGTTTATTATATCAATAATTTATGTATTATTTGCCTTGTGGCTAATGTAATAATATTATGATACATGGAAATTATTAATTTTTTAGCTTTACTGAAAATATTTACAAAATTATTGCAATTTATTGCTAATTAATACGATTTTTACTAGTTTAATAATAAAGAAACATAAGTTTTGACTTTGGTGATTTTTAACGTAAAAACTAATTGAGATAACTAATTTATTATTTCACCAAGTTAAAGGTATTGTATTCTAGAATTTTTCATAAAATTTTTAGTAAATTATACAAAGTGATACAAATGTTATAAATAAATTAAAAATATATGACAAAATAAAATATTTTTTTTAAGTTTTGACTTTAAAGTCGTCTCAGATTAAAACTAATTATGACAAATTAATTATGTTTTCACCGAATTAATGAATATTTATTTCTTAATAACGTCTAAAATTTTCATTTTTTTATATTGAGTGTTTCAAAAGTTACAGTCAATTTAAAACAAAATTGTAAATTAACATTTAAAGATTAAATTTTTTTAAGGGTGTAACTTTGAAATCATTTTAAATAAAAACTAATAAAGATAAATTATTGATGTTTTCAAATCTATAAAGAAAATTTATTTCTAAATAACTTAAAAAAATTGTAATTTTCTAAACAAAGTGTTAGAAAAGTTACAGTCAAATTAAAAAAATATTGCAGATTGACATTTTGAAAATATAATTGTTAAATGGTGTAACTTTAAATACGTCTCAAATATAAACTAATAAAGATAAATTATTGATGTTTTTATATATTAAAAGAAAATTTATTTCTTAATAATGTCCAAAAATTGTATATTTCTATACCAAGTGTTACAAAAAATACAATCAAATTAAAAAACTATTGCATATTAACATTTTGAGAATAAAATTTTTAAATGGTGCAACTTTGAATACGTCTCAAATAAAAATTAATAAAGATAAATTATTGATGTTTTTAAATATTGAAAGAAAATTTATTTCTTAATAACGTCAAAAAGTTTCAATTTTTTATACCAAGTGATACAAAAGTTACAGCCAAAAACAAAAACTCTTACATTTTATCTTTTTCTTTTCTGGAAAAAAGAACAAAAGAAACTTGAATCAATGATTGTGCCGTACTAATAAACACTCATTGTTCGTAATACCTGGTAATACTCAAATATTAGTTATCCAAGTATCCATATCATGTATTTATTTACTCGGAGCAACTTAATTGTTATTCCTACTGTATTGAAATAGAAATATTTTGCCTCAAGTTTCAGCGACGTTTGAATGCAAATTGCAGACAATTAAAAGGCATATCGACACCAAAACCGAACTGAAACCGACACCGATACCATGGCGACATAATAGAAACCAGCTACTGGTATCAGAAAGTGCGGAAAGCACGGAAAGCTCGCTCGCGAACGAAACCAAAACTAAAAGTGAACACTGGCGAGCAGTAAACATTGAAACATTCAAACGGCCAGCGATCGGAGATTGGGGATTGAATGTCCACAATTGTGCAATGTCCACTCACCATGGCTTTTGTCTTCGGCACTGCTTCGATGTCCATGAGCCGGCAACAAACCAGTAACTATAAACTCCGTTCATTTCGCATTCAATTCAAGAGATTCATTCACAATCACCGTTTGTGTTTTAGGTTTTATTGTTATTCCCAGTCTCGAAAATTGAGAATAGTTTATGATATCACGAATAAGAGGAAACAGATATACAAATATATATAGAGTTATAGACACGCTATTGTTTAGTTCTGGAAGATTTTTTTATTTTTGTTTGAAATTTTTTATTTTTAATGTTGCGATAAATTTTTAAGTTTTGACTTTGAGGATTTTTTACAGAAAAACTATTAAAGTTACGTAATTGATGTTTGTATCAAAATAAAGAATTGTTAATACTTTGTAAACGTGATTTTTTTCTTAATTTTATACAGGGTAACTAAAAAATGACAATAAAAATAATTTTATTTTTTGTTTGTTTTCAGTGCATCGAAAATTTCAAAGTTTTAATTTTGGCGATTTTTCACGGAAAAACTATTTAAGTTACAAAATTGATGTTCAACCCATAATAAAGAACAGTTAACACTTTGTAAGAGTGATTTTTTTCATATTGTTATACATCCTAATAAAAAAATGACAATATAATTAATTTTAATTTTTTTTGTTTTCAGTGCTTTGAAAATTTTAAAGCTTTGACTTTGGTGATTTTTCACGGAAAAACTATTAAAGTTATGTAATTGATGTTTATATCAAAATAAAGAACAATTAATACTTTCTTAAAGAGATTTTTTTCTTAATTTTATACAGGGTAAAAAATAAATGACAAAATAATTAATTTTAATTCTTTTAGTTTTCAGTGCATCAAAAATTTTAAAGTTTTGACTTTGGGGATTTTTCACGGAAAAACTATTTAAGTTACGTAATCGATGTTTATGCCAAAATAAAGAACAGTTAATACTTTGTAAGTGTGATTTTTTTCATATTGTTATACGCCCTAATAAAAAAATGACAATATAATTAATTTTAATTTTTTTTGTTTTCAGTGCTTTAAAAATTTTAAAGTTTTGACTTTGGTGATTTTTCACGGAAGAACTATTAAAGTTAGGTAATTGGTGTTTATATCAAAATAAAGAACAATTAATACCTTGTTAAAGAGATTTTTTTCTTAATTTTATACAGGGTAAAAAATAAATGACAAAATAATTAATTTTAATTCTTTTAGTTTTCAGTGCATCGAAAATTTTAAAGTTTTGACTTTGGGGATTTTTCACGGAAAAACTATTTAAGTTACAAAATTGGTGTTTAATCCATAATAAAGAACAGTTAATACTTTGTAAGTGGGATTTTTTTCATATTGTTATACAGCCTAATAAAAAAATGACAATAAAATTAATTTTATAAATTTTTGTTTTGAGTTATTCGAAAAATTATGAAATTTTGAGTTTGGGGATTTTTTACGGAAAAACTATTTAAGTTACGTAATCGATGTTTATTTCAAAATAAAGAACAGTTAATACTTTGTAAGTGGGATTTTTTTCATATTGTTATACAGCTTAATAAAAAAATGACAATAAAATTAATTTTATAAATTTTTGTTTTTAGTGTTTCAAAAAATTATGATATTTTGACTTTGAGGATTTTTCACGGGAAAACTATTAAAGTTATAAAACTGATATTAATACCAAATTAAAGAACAATTACTAATTTACAATTGTGATTTTTTTCATAAATATATACAAAGTGATACAAAAATTACAGTAAAATTAACAAAAAAATACATTGAAAAATGTACAAAAAAACTAAACTTTTAAATCTTTAATATTTTATTTATAAAATCTATGAATTTCTAACAAAATCTAAAGTGTATGAAACCAACCCCAAGAAAACTAGTTCCTACATCGTCCTTGCAGTGAAAAGCGAAAGTAATAGAGTCGTAAACGTTTCACCAACGTTCCTGCAAGTACACCAAAACCACACTCAACTTTAAGTCCTGTTTGAGTTCAACCAACAAACTATTTGTTAACAAAAACCATAAAAACCATAAATGTCCTCTCTTTGTTCTTAAATTTTATTATGTTTTATTTTTATTTCAACAAAACATGTACCAATATTTTTATTTTTATTTTCATTTCGTATGTTTCTTGTTAATCTGAGTAATCTAAATTTAAATTTAACTTCAAGTAGTTATTACCATGCCCATTTTGGCTACCTGTTTATTGCTAGTCGTTTCTTCATCTTCTTCATCGTTCTTCGTTGTTTCAGCCTCAAGATTGTATTCACATCTTCGTTTTTGGTCAGCGCGCCAAGAAGAAAGAAGTTGATGGTTTTTGGTGCTCGGCGCGTTTGTCGCGTTTACCGAGAAATCGAAAAATCAACATCTCGACAGTTAACACGCGTTATCTTTTACGTGATTTTATAGAAATTTCAAGAAAACCAGTCGCGATGAGCGCTCAACAAGATCATAACTATATGAATAAAAATTCACTTGAAGCCGTAAAAAATAACCAAAAAATTGCCATAAAAACACGAGCTGTGGACATTAACATAATTCATGTCATAATTGAGAACAAGATATAGAGAATACAAATAATATAAAGTAATAAATACAATTTGTTTATAGTTTTGTTATAGTTTTTATATTTTTATACAAAAATGTTTAAGTTCAGTTTAAATTTTTTACATTTTTGCTAATAATTACCGTATCACTCGGTGGAATTTAATGAAAATTTTTAAGATCATACTCAAATAACTAATCTTTAATTTAGTAAAAACATAAATTATGTAACTTATATAGTTTTTAAATTATAAATAATTAAACACAAAATTTGTTTTGTAAAAAGTTACACTTTGCAGGTAAAAATTACTTTTTGTATATTTCATTATAATTTTTGTAACACTCAGTATAAATTACCAAAATTTTTTTTATTATTAAATAAATAGTTTATCTTTAATTTGGTGTAAAGATCAATTATGTAGCTTAAATAGTTTTTACGTAATTAATTATTAAACTTAAAAATTGTTTTGGAATACAATAAAATATCAAGATAAAATTTACTTTTTTATATTTTCTTATAATTCTTGTACCAATTAGTAAAAAAAATTAAAAATTTAACTGTTTATACTTAAATAACGTATCTTTTGTTTGAATTTAAAATTAAGTACATAACTTAATTACTTTAGTCGTAAAAAATCAACAAAGTCAAATTTTATATTTAAGTAAATAATTGTTAAAAGCAAAATATTTTTATTTTTATTATAACTTTTTTATTTGTTTATAAAAAATAACAAAATTATTAATGGGTATAGATAATTAGTTCTACTTTATTTATCTAAAAAGATCAATTTGTTATCTCTTTTATTTATTAAGTTATAAACCTTTAAACTGAATAATCATTTTTTTTTAATTGAAGTTAAAAACTTAAAATGACTTTTGACTGTATGCAACTTCTTTTACACTTAAGTATTGTTACTTAAAAACTTTAATTGTACTTCCTACAATATATAAGTAACTAATAAACATATACGGATAATTATTTTGTAGAAATTTTAATATTTACAACCCTTATTTGAAATTAATAAAAAAAATTCATTATCTTATCAATAAATCCTTTAAATCATTAATTGTGCTTTAGTAATTATTAAACAATAAATTCTAAGTGCATCTATAGCATATATATAAAGTCAAAATAGCAAATAAAGGATCACTCGGGGGGTGGTGCGCGAACAGCAATTAGAATTCAATTAAATGTTTGGCGCGCGTTTTCGGTCGGAGCATGTTTATTGCGCGCAAATTTATTTGCTCGCATTTGGCAACTGAACGAACGAAAGCGTTGAATTTACCCTCAACCACCCCCAAACTCGTTTTAGTATGAGTATGAATGCTGGAAGCGGTAATAGTTGTTTTTAAATTTACGACACTGAAAACAATTGCGCACATGTGCAAATTATTTATTGAAAACCACGAGTCCTTATTCGTCCTTACCGAACAAGGATAATCTAAAATATCAGTTTATTTCGCATTCAACCCTTACTAAACTTTAGCGTTCAGAATAAAATAAAATAGATAATTGCTGTTTGATTTGGTGGAATTGTGAAATCCGAAATTTAAAGTCCTGCAGGACTCTGAAGCAGGATGCAAGAGGTAACCAGTTAATTCCGGTTTAATACCCGACGACGTATTACGTTTTCCAACAATTCTACATTCGTATACGTTCATGTTTTCTATCCTTTCTCGGCGTATTTCGATATTTAGAAGCTTGGGTGAGGATAACCAAAGCGGGGGCGGTTGCGTGTGTGGGTGTGTGAAAGCATTCATAACCAAAATCCACCTTACCGGACTTAATTCGCTTTTAATACTCTGATAGATAATTTATATCCGTTCGTAATAACTTCCTAATATGCGGCAGTGGCAAACGGCGGCGGTGGCGGCGGCTGTGGAGGTAGAAGTGTAGCAGGGGTTGCCTTAGGGGCAGCAGAAATTGAAGATTGATACACTTCCGGCCGATACCTTTATGCCCTAAATTTCTGAGGCTGGATTTTAAGCGTTTCAAGATCAAAGTTTATCAATGGAAATTTTAAGGATAATTTATAATTTGATTTTTGAGAGTCTATATCTTTAAAAATAATAAAGATAGCAATTTTTGGTTTTTGCTAAATTCAAGTGTATTTCTTTGTTATTATTATTTAAAAATTTCAGAATTTTCTACCAACTAATATAAATTTTACGAGCAAAATTAAATTATTTGTATTTTTTACTTTATTTTGAAAAACTAAAAATGATTCTCCACTTTAGAGTTGATTTATGTAAAAACTAATAAAGATACCAATTTGTTCTTTTTACTAAATTAAACATAATTTATTTGTTGGTATAATTTGTTAATATTAGAATTTTCTACAGAGTGATAAAAATGTTACAAGCAAAATAAAAATAATTGTACTTTTTACTTACAATTTTAAAAACTAACAATGATTATCTACTTTAAAGTTGATTTATGTAAAAAGTAATACAGATACCATTTTCTTCTTTTTAGTTAATGAAATATAAGTTATTTTTTGATTAAATTTGTAAAGATTAAATTTTTTTACAGGGTGATACAAATTTTACAACCACATTAAAATTATTTGTATTTTTTCAAAAAATAATTTTTTTTATCTACTTTAAAGTTAATTTACGTAAAAACTAATAAAGATACCAATTTTTTCTTAAAAATAAATTAAAGATATTTTATTTTTTCATATAATTTGAGAGTTTCAAAAATTTCTACTGAAAAATACAAATTTTACAAGCAAAATAAAAATATTTGCACTTTTTAGATATATTTCAAAAATTAAAATAATTATCCATTTTAAAGTTGATTTACGTAAAAACTAATAAAGATACCAATATGTTTTTTTACATAGAATTAAAGATAATTTCTTTCTATATAAAATTGGTGAATATTAAACATTTCTACTCAAAAATACAAATTTTAGAAGCAAAATAAAAATATTTGTACTTTTTACATATATTTCAAAAAATTAAAATAATTATCCAATTTAAAGTTGATTTACGTAAAAACTAATTAAGATACCAATTTTTTCTTTTTACTAAATGGAAGACAATTTATTTTTTAATAAAATCTGTAAAAATTAGAATTTTCTACAGGGTGATACAAATGTTATAATCAAATTAAAAATATTTGTATTTTCTCCCTGTAACTTAAACCAAAAAATAATATATTATCCTTAAAAAATTATCCTTATTCTGTTATCCTTAAAAAATAAATTTTAATTATAAAAATTAAATTCTAAGATTTATTACCTCAGTGTAACTAACTTGCGTTTGCAGTGTCTGTGCCTGTTTCGTCGTCGTTTTCGTCCTTGCAACGAAAAAAAAAAACTTGTCTTCGCGTTTGCGTCGCAATGAATTTATTATCCCTGGCGCTCGTTGCGGACGCGTTGCGGTCGTCCTCGTTTAACCCTTGCACCCTTTGGTCATGCGTCCTGCAAACAGGAGCAAAACAGGAAACGAGCAAAAAGAAATATGCGAGAAAATACGAATGCGAGAAAGGTTATTTATTCAAAAACTAGGGGATCTCTATAGAAAAGGTCCTGGCGTCGTAGTCGCAGGATTTTGTGGTTAATTGAGAATTATGACAATTATGTACGAGGACGAGCCAGGATACGTCGACGACAAATCTACATTTGGAGAAAATTTACGTTAAAGTTTTCATTAAAATTATCCTGGAAAAAATTTATATCAAATTTTAAAAAATTACCGAAAAAAAAACATTGAGTAATCAAGGATAAAAAAAGGTCCTTGAAGATAGTCCTTGATGTATTTCGTCCTGTCGCGTTTTTTGGCGCGTTAGATAGCCCCTAAAGGACTGCGAAATTTATGCGGAATTTTTTCGAACGGATAATTTTTCTCGCCTGAGCACGTTTCAAGCTAAGGACGAATTCCTGGATGTGGGAAAAGTTTAATTAAAATAATAATTTGTGAACGATTCCAGCGCTCGATAACACGCGCTCGCCGCGTTTACGGAAACATAATTTTTAATTTACGCCCTCCTCATCCCTCATCCTTGTTCGTCCTTACGATGATGATAATTTTCGATTCGTTTTTTGGTCGGCTACTAAATATCCTCGTTTCCGGTGCGAGATGCCGTTTGAAAAAATTCGTTTCTTCGTTTCCGGTATTAATATTCGTCGCGCGATCGTCCTGCGTCCTGCTGCTGGATCCTTTAACTTTTAACTTTCATTACGCCACGCAAAAAATGATAAAAACTAATTAAAAATGCAAGAAATCATCTTTACATCCACTTCGTTATTGCTAATGGCGCTTGCTGGTGCAGAAATAGGCGGGAATTAAGGGCGGCCAGGACGAAGACAAGGATAGCGTGTGCCTTTTTATGATGTTTTTGTGTTGGAGTATGTAACTGAGTATTTTGCTGGGTGTAATTACAGAAAAAAAACGGACTGTCATGAATGTTGAGAGTCCTGCAGGACTTGCAGTGTTGTACGGCGTGCGCAGGATGTGCTGGACGAAACAGAACAGGAGGCGGCTGGGGGATGATTAATATCAAGAACGGTGCGATTTTTAACTGAACGATAACCAAATGTCACAAACGAGTGGCAGAGGAACGTTAGAGGACAGGACTGTGAGTCCTGTGAGTCCTGTGAATTTAGAGATGTACAAATGAATATTAATTCGATTCATCCCTTAAGAATTATTTTACAAATTGTGAGTCAAAATTTAAAAAAATGAAATATTGTTGGCGAATCGTATACAAATTGATAAACATTTTGCTTTTGTCTATAAAATCTATATCACTTGGTATAAATTAATGAAATTAACAGGAATTATTAACAATTAAATTATCTTTAAATTGATGAAAAAAACAATGTTGTATCATTATTAGTTTCTTAGGAAATTAACTTTAAAACTGATAATTATTTTTATATTTTTGAAAAAATTAAAAATGACAAAGATTGTATTTTTGTTAATAAAATTTAAATCACTCAGTATAACTTTACAAAATTTACAAGTAACGTTAATATATAAATTTTCTTTAATTTGCTAAAAAGCTAGATTTTATAACTTTTGTAGTTTTTATGTAAATCAGCCCTAAAGTTAATAATTTGTTTTATTTTTTCCAATCAACGTAAATATAACAAATATTTTATTTTTACCTCTAACAATTAAATCACTCAGTATAAATTTGTGAAATTAACCAATATTGTTAAAAAATAAATTGTCTACAGTTTGTTAAAAAGAACAATAGTGTATCATTATTTATTTATTAGTAATTTAACTTTAAAATTGATATTCTTATTCAATTTTTTAAAATCAAAGTAAAAACACAAGTTTTTTTGTTTTTGTATATAAAATTTTAATTACTAAATATAAAATTTTAAAAATTACATCATTTATTAACAAATAAATTATCTTTAATTTGGTGTAAAGATCAATTTTATATCTTAATTAGTTTTGACGTAAATCAACTCTAAATTTGATAATATATTTTAGTTTTTTCAAGCAAGATAAAAATGACAACTATTATATTTTTGCTTATAAAATTTGAATCACTCAGTATAATTTAATGAAAATCACAAATATTGTAGAAAAGTAAATAATCTTTAACTTGGTGAAAAGTTTATAATTTTATCTTTATTACTTTTTATGTTATTTACCCTTAAAGTTCAGACAAAATTTTAAAACTCAAAATCATGTAATTTTATTGTAAATAAAAAAAAAACGGAGTTAAATTTAAGAATAATACACATAGTCCTTATTGTCCTTGTTGTTGATTAGTCCTTTCATCAAACGCGCGACCGAACGCGCCCCTCGTTTAACGCGTTTCGGTCGCCGTGTGCGGTCAAGCAAACCCGCTCTTTGACTGAACGAACCCTCAACCCCAAACTCCATTGTCTTTCATACAGGGTGGATAGAACACCCCAGCATCTAGTAAAAGGTTCTGCGGGCCACCCACCCAAAACAACCCCAGTCGAATAACGATCACAATTACAATCGTAATCAAACGTTCGCTTCACTTTTGAGTCCACATAGGTGACGTCCAGGACGATGACTACAAGAATGTCCTTTCACCCCATTCAACAGAGACGTAGAATTTTCGGCCACTGTTTGACCGCTTGTAACGGGGTGTAATTCGAGGAGGCGTACGAAGGAACAAATTTACGAGTGCCACTTGGAGGACCTCGCGAAACATAAAGGACGAGTGAAAAGTTCGAGGGGTTGAGGCTAGTTGTGTAGTGAGTGAATTACAGAATTACACAATTACAATCGAAATGCAAAGGATCGAAATTCGGTGTGTACTGACCGAAAATTGTTGGCGTGGAACGACAGGACCAAAACAGGACGAAACACTAACAGCACCACAGCGCACATAAGTGTGTTTTACAGATACGGATTGGAAGGAAGTCATTGGAACGTTACTTTTAGGAGTCACAAATTTTCAGCACGAGAAAAGCGGTATCCTTAAATTTTCGTCCTTTACGTTCGGATAATTCTTTGGGGTTAATGATCCAATATGTTTCTCAATTTTGGAGTTGAATTACGGCAAAAGTAATTAAGATAGAAAATTGATCTTTGTACAGAATTATAGATTATTTATTTGTTAACAAATGTGGACATTTTTATTTATTTATACTGGGTGATACAGATTTTACAACAAAAAAACTAAGGAAACAATTTTTCATTTTTTTTGAAAAATTAAAAAAATTATATAATTTTAAAAAATTATTACAAAAAAACTAATAAAGGTGCAACATTGTTCTTTACGTCTAATTATAGATAATTTAATTAGGTATTTTTCATAAATTTTTTTTAATTTTATCATCAGTGGTACAAAAACTATGATGCAAAAATTCTTAACTTTCATTTTTAAAACTATATTTTTTAGTAAGCTCGATATAATTTATGCAGTTTAAAAAATTATAACAAAAAAACGAATAAAGGTACAACATAGTTCTTTACGTAAAATTATAGATAATTTAATTAGGTGTTTTTGATAAAATTTGCTTAATTTTATCATCAGTGGTACAAAAACTATGACGCGAAAATTCTTAACTTTTATTTCTGAAACTATATTTTTTAGTAAGCTCAATATAATTTATGCACTTTAAAAAAATATAACAAAAAACCTAAAACAGGTACAACATTGTTCTTTACGTCAAATTATAGATAATTTAAATAGGTATTTTTCGTAAAATTTTAATAATTTTATCATTAGTGTTACTAAAACTATGACGCAAAAATTCTTAACTTCCATTTCCAAAACTTTATTTTTTAGTGATCACAATATAATTTATGCCATTTCAAAAATTATAACAAAAAAATTAATAGAGGTACAACAATGTTCTTTACGTCAAATTATAGATAATTTAATTGGGTATTTATGGTAAAATTTTCTTAATGTTGCCATAAGTGGTACTAAAACTATGACGCAAAAATTCATAACTTTCATTTCTAAAACATTATTTTTTAGTATTTTTAATATAATGTTTGTACTTTAAAAAATAATAACAAAAAAAGTAATAAAGTTAGAGTATTGAACTTTACAAAAAATTAAAGATAATTTAATTGTGTGTTTAAAATAAAATTTTCGTTGTTTTATACCAAGTTTTACAATAATAATCGTCAAAAAACTAAACAATTTCATTTTAGTTTCTTAACAAAAAAACAGTTAAAAGTAGATAAAATCAAATTTGTTCATAATGTTCCCATAACACAATTATCACAACCGTGGCGTTATCAATTACGCATCGCTTCTCAGATAGTTTCGCATGAACAAATCGAAACTACATCGGCCAGGAAACTTCGTGGCCGCCTCCAACTCCACATCTCCGAAGTTGTCCGCTTGGCGTTGGACGCAAACTACTAATAGTTTGCGCGAGCCGCCACGCGAGTTCGCTAATAATTGCTCGCCGAGCACCACCCCAAAAGCCGCCTCCCCCCGCCGGTTAAACCGAACAGCCGCCCCCGGGCCGAAATTGGTAATTGCCAAGCGAGGATAATTCATAATCCAACTACAACGCTACAACTACTAGTGTTAACTACGTAAAACCGTCACACCGCCACCTCCACCGCCTCCGCTTCGTATCGGTGCATCGCGCGCGCATCGAAATTCGAAATTCAAATTTAAACGATGAACTTGCGCATAAGTGAATTATAAGCCGCCACTCATGCTTGAAGCAACTCATGTTATGTTGCTAGAGGGCGGCGGTAGTTGTCCTGCATGCCGGCAATGAAGGACGAATCGAGGAAACAAAATGCTTTATTAACGCGCCATTGAGCTAACACGAAATGTTGAATGTTCGCGCGAAACGCTCCTGCCGAATGCAGGAAAGCAGGAGAGCAGCAGGAAAATGAAAACTATAATGTGTGGCACTATGTGTCCTGCTACGTTTTGAAATTGAAGTCCTGAAACAAGAAATTTCGGCGTTTGGAATTGGAATAAGCGAACACGAAGTTTATACTCAAGTTATTCCAATGTGTGATTTGAATATTGTGCATTAATCTTGTTAAATCTACTCAATCTAGTCCTGTTTCTTGCAGGAAATGATTTATCGTATAAAATCAGGATTAAATTGACTTTAAACTTAGTTAAACTGAGTTGAAAGTAAAATTTTACTCAAATTATTTTTATTTTACATTTTTATTCATAACTTTTTTCACACCCAGTATAAAAAATTTAAATTTATACCATTTATTAACAAATAAATTATCTTTAAGACAACAAAAACAAAATTTAATTATCTTAATTAGTTTATAAGTTATAGCCAGTCAAAGTTAGAAATTATTATTTTTTTATCCCTAAAATTCGGTAGTTTTAAAGCAAAATAAATGTTTTGTTTTTTCCACATAAATTTTAAAATATGTAATGAACATTATTAAAACTTTTATCACATATTGCCAGATAAATTATCTATAATTCTGTACAAAGCTTATTAAAATATGTCTATTGGTTATTTTGTAATTAATTTTCAAAATTGAGATTTAATTTTAAAAATATTTTTTTCAAATTTAAATCACAATTTTTTAAAATCTTTATATATTTTACATCACTTTGTATAAACTCCTGATTTTTTTTCTACAAATTAATAAGTAACCCTATTACAATATTTTAAAAACGAAAATTAAATATCTTAATTAGTTTCTTTGTAATTAATTATCAAAGTCCAAACTTTTTTAAAAAAAAAAATTGCAAAATATAAATTGTAATTTATAGTAAATATTTTTTATATTCTAAATATCTGAATTTTGTTTTGACCGCCCCTAGGTGCAGTACGTCCTGCGGTACAAACCACGTCCCTGCGGGAAATTCCCAACGAAGGCAAAGAGGTCCTAAACGATGCGGGTTGACGTCTCGTCGACACGCCGACACGATTTCATAGATTTCCCAAACCGCCACCGAATAGCCGCCGAATGGAAAATGGAAATATCGCCGCCAATCGGTGCGTGACAAGTTATTTTACACATCTATGATTTTCTCTAGCGTCCTGGGATCTCAACCCTCACGCTTTCGACGCTTAAATCATTCCGTTAGTAAATAAATAAATAACGAAATATTTTTTGTGTTTCTCTCAAGAACCTAAGGGTTTTTGGGGGCGGCGTTAAGGATACAACGTCAAACAAAGTTTTTCTTCTAATTTAATGCGTTGTGCTTTGCGCGCTCAGGATCAGGAGCGTGTTTATTAAGTAAGGAAGTGCGAGGGATCAAAAAGTGTGTGACATTAAAAGATCACAGGACGCGGAGGCGGCTGAAACGGGATTTTGGTAGTGACGTCTCAGGAGAGTCGTAAATATGAACGATCCATGTATATCATTATTGGGGGATCGTGTTGGAAGGATATCAAAAGTTTGATTACGTTTTAGGAAATTTAGTAAATCAGACACAAAAGTTTATTGCTTGAATAAGGGTGTAATATTTATCGCAGAAATTCTAAATATTTATTAGATAATAACAAATAAATTATCTTTAATTTTACAAAAAGTAAAATGAGTTATCTTTATTAGTTTTTTTGTAATTAATTTTTAAAGTTAAAAATTTTAAAAAATTATGTTAATGTCACTTTTGAAATTGTTTAGTTTTTTTTAAATATTTATTGCAACACTTAGTATAATATTATAATTTTTATATTATAAATTCTTAGATAGTTTATCTATTATTTAGTAAAAGAATCAACTTAATATCTCATTTACTTTATTAGTTATTAATTTTTAAAGTTAAAACTTTAATTCTGTTGTAAAAAAATGTAGTTTGTTGATTTTGTTTTAATTTAGTTTTTAATTTGTAACTTTTTAATTACTTATTATAATCTTTTCAAAAAAATGGTGAAAATACCCAAATACTTTGTCTATTTTTTAAGAAAAACCCCATATCTGTATCTTATTTAGTTTTTCTGTAAAAAATCAGCAAAGTCAATTATCCTTGAAATTTCCCAATTTTTTTTTATTTCCTAATAAATTAAATGAATTGATTCTTATTAAAACTTTTTTCAAAAACTCCAAAAGTTATTCTTGTATACGGTGAAACAGTAGCAATAAATGTCGTCAAAGTTCATTTGCTATATTCGGAGGCAGTTGTGCCGCCCCCAACCATGGCGTTGTTTTGATGATAGCTATTTGTATTAATGTATATTTATATACACGTGTAATATCAATGACTCCCTGGTTTGCACTTTCACGTCGCTCGTCCTGCCACCCCCACCGCCGGCACCGCCACCCCCGCAAATGAAAACTCTAAAACGCAAACAACGCGACAACGACTCGACAACGTATTTGCTCACACACACGTCAATAATACTTTTCTTCTCTCGCCCCCTCTCTTTGTTCGCGCTACCCTCACCTGCGACACGTCAAGTACAGAAGTACAATTGTCCTGGTGCAGGATTCCTGACTGCACGTTGATTATTATTACATATTGCATGATATTTCGTGTTTGCCAAATTTGCACGTTGACTAATTCAAATTGTTTGTTCGTTTTCGGACGCTCGGCGAGGTCCTGCGCAAGGACGATTTTAATTAGTCATGTTTATTGCGACAAACAAAATGCCTGAAACGTCTAAAGTAAGACAATTATATGGCCAAACGAGTGTGAAATTAATTGTGGTTAACACAAAGGATAATTACAATTCATAATTTATTAAGGATTTTTATTGTTTGGTGACTTTAATGCCAAAAATTTTAGTGTGAAAAAACAAGAATTTTTAATTTGCCTGTAAATGTTGAAATAATTGGTATAAATTAATAACAAAAATTTAGGGTTATTACTAAAGAACTGAACTATTCACTAGTCAAAACAAAATATAATTAATTTAATTAGTTTGTTTTAAAAAAATTACTAAAGTCTCAAATTAATTTTTCTAGGTGCAAAAAATAATTAAAAACAGACATTTTTCTTTAATTTCTTAAAAATACTTACAATAAGTATAAAAATCTAATTTTTTTACCAAGCATTAACAATTAAATGATCTTTTTTATCCTTAAATTAAAATTAAAATATCTTTAACACCCAAAAAGTTACAACCCTTTAAAGCCACTTAAAACTTTTATAAAATTTTCCCAAAAAAAAAAATTTTAACCTCAAAAAAATTGTAGAAAAAAATTTATTTAATCCAAAATTCAACAATAGAAGTACACATATATCCTTTATAAATCCTTGTGGATGTGGACACAAATTTTAATCCTTATATGGTTTGACTCACCACGTTGTCTTTGGCATTAAACGTTATTATCGTTTCTTCGCCACTTTGTAGACTTGTAGACATCTGCTTCCCGTTGTCGTTCGTCCTGTTGTCCTTTCAAAACCGGTAGCAAGATGGTATGAGAGTGTGGTGTTGTGTATGACGACGTCGGGGGTGGCGAGGGGTTGGGCTTCATACGTGAAACGTAATGCGATTAAACGTTTAGCATTTTGGCGATTAAACGTTTTCGTCCAACTTTGTTGGTTGGCGTAATATTCTTAGTCATAGTCGTCGTCATAGTCCTAGTCGTAGTTGCCGCCCCCCCGCGCACGATGGTACACATGAGGTATTTCGCCGCCGGTGCAAAACAAACAAACGTCCTGCCGCCATTCGCGCTAATGGATGCTAATCTTTCCTATGTGCTATATGCCTTACCGGTGGTTTGTTTTTGGAAGACAAAGTGTCCTTATGTCCTTAGAAAGGACCCGCCAACAAGTTAAATCTTATGAATTCTGATGTTAGAAGCTTAAATCTCAAATCACAATATTTAATATTATGGGATCAGTTTAGATTTTTGACTGTAAAATACAAAACACTTTGTATATTAATTTGAGTTTTTTATTAATAATAAACAAAGAAATTATCTTTAATTTTGAGTGAAAATCAAATATGTAGCTTTAATAGTTTATTTGTTATTATTTATTAAAGTTCCAATTAATTTTGTAAATTTTGAACAAAACAATAAAAACGCATTAGTTTAGTATTTTGACTATAAAATGTGTATTACTCTGTAAAAAATTATAAAATTTTTAATTTAGCTATTCCAATAAATTGTCTTTAATTAGACGTAAAGAGCAATAATGTATCATTAATAGTTTTTTTGTAATTAATTTTTAAAATTTAAATTTTGAAAAAAAATTTTATCATAATTTCTAAAACGCAATGATTTAGATTTTTACGTATAAAATGTGTATCACTTTGTATATTTTAATGCAATTCCTGTATCTAATATTAAAATAAATTATCTTTTATTTAACGTAAAGATCAATATGATATCTTAATTTGTTTCTTTGTTATTAATTTTTAAACATCAATCTTTTATTGATACATTTACTACAACTTGAAAAACGCAACGACTTAATTTTTTACTTATAAAATATCTATCACCCAGTATAAATTAATAAAATTTTTAATTAAGCTATTGTAATAAATTGTCTTTAGTTGAACGTAAAGATCAATACTGAATCTGTATTAGTTTCTTTGTAATTAATTTTTAAAATTAAAATTATGATTGAAATTTTTATCATAATTTCAAAAATGCAATGATTTAGTTTTTTGCGTATAAAATTTGTATCACTATGTATATTTTAATTAAATTATTACATTAAATATTAAAGTAAATTATCTATCATTTAACGTAAAGATCAATATAATATCTCAATTAGTTTTATTGTTATTAATTTGTAAAGTTCCAACTTTTATTGATACATTTACTACAACTTGAAAAACGAAACAATCTAATTTTTCACCTTTAAAATTTGTATCACCCAGTATAAATTTATGAAATTTTTACATAAAATAAACAACTAAATTATCTTTATTTCCACAAAAAAAATAATGTTGTATCTTAATTAGTTCCGACATAACAACGTTTCAAAATATATATTTAATTTTTTCAACAAAATATAATATTTTAAAATATTTATTTTAAAACAATAAAAAGTAACTGTATCTTCTTCTTTATTTCTTATTTGAAATTTTTTATCTTTATTACAAATTGCACATTTATCCTGGTATAAAATTTACTACCCCTATTACGTTTATAGCTGTTTGGCTCGTTTATTAGAATGTGATACAAAACGCTTCCTTTCAATACGAAATATTTTTTATATCCTGCAACGTGTATGCACATCCTACTGCCTTGCTTATAGTCTTTATCCGCATGTGTTTATTGCAGACGCAAATGTTTTCCCAACCGCTAATACTGCTAATGTCTGCGTTTGGCGCCTCCACCATTTGTTCCATACCAGCGGCAAACGCTGGAATGAAGAAAGAGCGGAGGCGGTGTAAGTTATAGTTATTCGCAACATCGGGTTATTATTTCGCCGATTATTCGTCTGCGCCGCGCCGATATTTACGACCTCTTAGGGGATGAAACATTCTCTCAACAACACACGTGTTTTTAGTTTTCAGTTTTTTACTTTTAAAAAATTCGGTAACTTTGACGGGTTATAACATAAAAACTAATTAAGATAAACAATTTATCTTTTTACCAAGTTATAAACAATTTATTGAAGTATCAACGCTAAAATTTTAATCAATTTCTACTGGGTAATTAAAGAAATATTTACAAATTAGTAAAATTAAAATTAAATTATAATTTTTACATAAACATTAAGTTTAAAAATTAATAACTTTAAAACTATTAAAGTTATATTAAATATCTTTTTACTAAATTTTAAATAATTTATTTAAGTATCATGCTTAAAAAAATCAGTTAATTCTACAGAGTGTTTTAAAAGTTATGAATAAATTAATAACAAAAATCAAGTCGGAACAGTTAAAAACTTTTAAAGTTTTTACTTTAAAAAAATTCGGTAATTTCGACGGGTTATAACATAAAGACTAATTAAGATAATCAATGTATCTTTTTACCAAGTTATAAATAATTTATATGAGTATCAACCCTAAAATTTTTATCATTCTCTACTGGGTGATTAAAAAAATATTTTCAAATTAGTAAAATTAAAACTAAATTATAATTTTTACATTAACATTAAGTTTAAAAATTAATTACTCCAAAACTAATAAAGTTATTTTAATTATCTTTTTACTAAATTATAAATAAATTATCTAAATATCATGCTTAAAAAATCAATAAATTCTACCAAGTATTTTAATAGTTACGAATAAATTAATAACAAAAATCAAGTCGGTACACTTGAAAACTTTAAAACTTTCAAATATTTTAAGGGTACATTAGTAAATATTATCAAAAATACTCAAAATTCTTAAGTCTAATGAAGTGTTTCATATCCACTTAATGTCCTGTAACATTCCCATCCTTAGTTTAGTCCTTTTTCATGCATTTTCATCAACAAAATCAGCAACTAAACACTTTCGGCATGAATTATGCAAATGACTTGACTTTGACTTGGCTGGAAAACCTTTTAAAACAAAATTTTCCAAATATGACATATTCTCAGATGTTGCGAAGACATTAAGTAATATTTTGGTATATTTTAAGGAGTTTAAAAGGGTGGCACATCAAACAGTTGCAAAATTTCTAAAATGTTTTCAAATAATGTGAGGGTGGCTTAGACTTAGCATGTGCACGGGGTGGAAAAGGGTGTGAGAATAAATAGGACGCGCCATTAGAGCAGACGCGCAATATGAAAATGACATTTTCTGTTTGTCTGTCGTTCGTTTGCATTTCGGAGTCGATGCCGAACATTTCGACGCGCAAAAGTTCGATTGAGGCAGTTTGCACGCATGAATATTCATGAATTTTGAATTTCTAACTTAGAAGGGTGTAAAGGGTGAGTTTCTACCACCATTGGTGATACGTGTATTGCGTCATAGTTACAAGAATCATTTTTATTGGTAGTTTTATTGGCGTTTAAAAATTTTTGGTATTTTTAGTACAAAAATTTAAAAGTTTGACTTTAAAGGGTTGTAACTCAAAAAGTATAAGGGTTACGGAATTGTAATTTTAGCAAATTAAAGATAATTTATTTAGTAACCTATCACCAGAAAATCTTTATAAAATATTAAATATTAAACATTTTATAAACAAAAGAAAAAGTTCCGTTTTTTTTCTAAAAAAATTTTTTTTGCGTAAAATGTTTATCAACTTTAACAATTAATTTAAAATAAACTAATACAATTACAAAACTGTTCTTACCAGCATATTAAAGATAATTTATTTGTGAATATAAATTAAAAAAATGATATTTTTATATACAGTGATACCAAAGTTATAGTTGATTAAAAATTGTGTGTTTTTCTAGTAAAATGTAAGTTTTTCACGTCAATTTCATCCCCTAAATTTTTTTTTGTATTCAGCTTCGTTTTTTATCCTGTATCTCATCCTGCTGCTCGTTATGTTAGGCGCGTATATTAAACTCAATATAAATGAGCGGCAATTTATATCGTTTTAAATAATACGAGATAATGTAATGCTCGCGCTTAGGCGAAAGCAGGAATCGCAGGGATGACCCCCTCAAATATAGCAGTGGTTGGGGGTTGAGGTTTTTTCATAATGTTTAGCTTCCACCGCCTCAAAAGCATTAAACCGCAAAAATCATATACAACAGGATGTAACAAAGATATCTTTGGTTGCTTTCTCCGCCGTCGTTTTTTCCTGCTGGCGCGAAAGGATCGAAATTTATTTAAAATGTTTATAGGCCAGGACAATACAAAATATTAATAAAGAAAGAAATGAAGATAAGACGTGAACGAAAATAAGAATTGAAAATTTAGAATTTGTAAAGAACAAAAATTTTTGGGGGTGGTTTTTGGAATAAGGGATGATTTTGAGATTAGGGATAAATATTATTTAAAATGACGGTTTTTTATTAGTAACAGACAATTTTGAGAAAAAAATGTATTTATAAAATCAACCCTTAAATTTAAGGGTTGAAATTTTTAATAAAAAAAATTTGGATTTAAAATCCTTAGATTTAAATCCTGAATGACGTAATGTTTTTCGTAATGTCCATTCAAGTTATTTCCAGTTGGGGGTTGGTAAGTCGTAGTCTGTCGGTTCGAATAAATATATGCCACGATTTTGTTGCCAGGATATTTCCAGGATAATAGAAAGAGACAACAGTCTGAGTGGACGTGAGTGGACATTGAGGACACCAGACACTGTAGAACTGGATACCAACCCCCTTGTGTTAGAATACTAAGAGATATGTCCTGAAATTGGAAAGAAACGTTTTTTGATAGAAAAGGATACGAAATAAAATAGTACGCGTCATGAATTAGGATTTAAACATTAAATATGTTCTTTGTTTGTTTGTTTTATCTTTTTATAACAAAAATTAAATTTGAAGGGTTGTTTTTGTTATTTTTATAAATAAAATTGCAATTTTTTTTTTTTAATTTTAATTTCACAAAAAACTTTTCTTTATTATTTTTGCTCTAAAATTTGTATCACTTAGTATATAATTATTATTATTTTTTTATATGTATTCGCAAATAAATTTTCTATATTTTGGTTAAAAGTATAAATTATTATCTTTGTTAGTTTATTTTTAATTAATTAACAAAGTCAAAACTTTTTTTTAATAAGAATATTTAAGAAAATTTTACTTTACTAAATCATGTATAAAAATTGTATTATTGCATGCAAAATTGTGAAATTTGGTATGGACATTAAGAATTTAATTGTCTTTAATTTGGTGAAAGAATAAATTTGTTACCTATTTTATTTTTTAAGTTACAACCCTTCAAAGTTAAACATTATTATTTTTTTGGATTTTTGTTTGTTTTGTTTGTTTCTTGTTTTGATTGTTTGTTTTTTAAAACAAAATACCAATCTTTAGTATCCTTTGCATGTCCTGAAAGTGTGTTGTGTTGTCGCATGTCCTGGATTAATACTCAGTTTGTAATTTCGCCGCTTCCGGTTTTTGAAACCGGAGCGCAATAGCAGCACAAAATGCTTACGAATGTATAATGAAGATTCGTTTGGTATTCGGCATTTTCGGATTTCGGATTTGCCCGAAATGCTCGAATGCTCGGAATACAACACTGAAGCCCTGGTCGAATAAGGACGCACGAGGATTTGCAAAGAACCAAAACGATTTGCATTCAAACGCATCGCACAGCAGCGTGCAAAAACGCAGCGCGCACTGCTGAAGAGAAGAGGTTCGAGGATTTATTTGGGATTTTCAGTCGACGACGATTTCGAATTCGGTATTACGCTCCACTTCAGTATTCACATTTTGTGCAAAATTTCTGCTTGTTTTGGAATTAGAAACGTATTTGTGATTTTTACTTAAAAAAACACAAAATTACAATTTGACTCAAACCGAGCATCAAGTTTAACAATTCATTACGTGGAAACTAATTAAGAAAATAAGGTTTTGTTTTTACTAATCGATAAATAATTTATTTGTTTATGTTAGGTAAAAATTTGGTAGGATTATACTGAGTGTTTTAAAAGTTGTGGTAAAATTAATAAAGTAAAACAAAAGTTTTATATTTTGTGTTTAAATTTAATTTGGTTCAGTTTTAACAATTTATTACGTAAAAACTAATTGAGATAATAATATTTTGTTTTATTCCGTGAAAAGATAATTTAAGTGTGTAATTAAGATAAAAATGTTGTAGAGTTATACTGAGTGTTATAAAAGTTATCGTATAAAATGTAAAGTAAATATAATTTTATATAATCGATGTTTAACTAAAATTTGGATTAATTTTAAAAATTCATTACAAAAAAACTAATTAAGATAATAGTATTTTGTTTTTACTTATAAGAACATAATTTACATGAGTAGGTTGTCTAAAATTTTGGTAAAGATATACTGAGTGTTATAAGAGTTATCGTAAAAAATGTAAATCAACCCCGATTTTTTTATATTCTGTGTTTATATTAAATTTGGTTGAAGTTTAGAAATTTATTACAAAAAAACTAATTGAGATAATAATATTTTGTTTTCACATATAGTAACATACATTAATTATGCAGTTTGTATAATTATTTGGTAAATTTATACTGAGTGTTATAAGAGTTATCGTAAAAAATGTAATGCAAAACCGATTTTTTTTATAATCTGTATTTATATTAAAGTTGGTTGAGTTTTAAAAACTAATTACGTAAAAATTAATAGAGATAATACTATTCTGTTTTCTCTAGTATAAAGATAATTTAAATTTGCACTTTGTATAAAAATTTGGTAGAAATATACTAAGCGTTATAAAAGCTATTGTGAAAAATGTAAAAAATTTAAAGTTTTTATATTCGGCGCAAAATTATATTTTATTTTACTTTTAAAAATTCATTACGTAAAAACTAATTAAGATAATTGTATTTTCTTTTTATCAATTAGTAGACAATATAATAGAATAATAACCATAAAAATTTAGAATTTGTATCTTTCATCGTTACGGTTCTAGAGACCAGATAAGCAACTCAAAACTTTCTGACGATTTCCAGATTTGCGATTTAAAGACTTAAAGATTTCGCGATAAAACAAATTGAAAAAAAATCTACCAAAACCACAATTCAAAATAAAAAAAAATACAAATCTTGACAAATCAATTTAACGGGTATTAAAAACGTATCAAAATGCTAATTTCAATGTTAAGTTTTCCTTTCGTCCTTTTCCTTTCCGTAGTCCTGATCCTGATCCTAAAAAAAAAACCTAACGTCTTTTTTCATAGCAACTTTTTTCAATTCCCAAACTCTCAATTTTCCGCATGAAAATAATTTTTTATTGTTTCATTGAACGCGTATTTTAATTTTTTTCCACCCCTTGGCGAAGGGAAGTTAAAAGGAAAATAAGACGTAAAAACAAAAATGTATGCAAATGTTGATTAAATTTTCATCTTGATAATTTCGATCGTGAAACATGAATATTTTCATCCCTTATTTTCGTTTTGTGTTCTCCATTCGTTATCCTTCAAAATGATATCCTGCAAATAATGTTTAACGTTAGAACATACTCGTATAGGTTATGTACGCGTATTTATGACGATGTTCTTTTATTTCGGAGGTTAAATTCTTGGTTTTCCCCATTCGAATTTTACGTATTTTCTAATTTGTGTTCTCTTGTGTGTGTGTGGGTGCTTCGAGACCAGACACAACGAGGGTGATGAGACTCGAATGAAACAACTGAAACGCTAAAACATTTGAAATACTAAACGAGATGAAAGACAGAACAAGAACAAGACTGCGAGTGAATATTGAGAATGAGAAGCAGACGAATGGATGTGGTGGAATTAAGGGTGGAGAGAGATGTGTTGTTTGGGGGAGAGTAGAGCGCATCAGACGAACGCGTCTCGTTACGATTGCTATTCTACATATTCGACAATTATTGATTATAATTTCAACCCCTCAAGATGAGAGTAAACACAAATACACAAAATACGCGCTGGTTAAACTTCAGTTTAATAATAGAAACAAAAAGATAGCAGATTTTTTGGTGTTTAAAGTTTAATTATTAATTACGTAAAAACTAATATAGATAAATCAAATTTCTTTTTACTATATAATTAATAATTTATTTGAGCATATACCATAAAAATTTAGTACAATTCTACTGAGTGATGTAAAAGTTATTTAAATTTTTGTAAAATAAGTCAAAACTAAAAAAAATAAGTTATGATTTTTTTATGGTCAACTTTAAAAATTAATTACAAACAAACTAATTAAAATTTCAATATAAGCTTTTCAAAATCTGATGAGTAATTTATTTATGTATGCGCAATAAAAATTTAGTATAAATATACTTTATGGTTTAAAAGTTATTTGATTATTATTAAAGTAAAGTATTTTTTTAGAGTAAAATCATTAAATTTTTTTTAGGGCATGTTAAAAAATTAATTAAAAATAAACAAATAAAGATGAAAATTTGTTCTTTTTAGTAAATAATAGATAATTTAATTGAGCATTTACAATTAAAATTTAGTATATTTCTACTGAGTGTTTTAAAAGTTATTTAATATTTCCTATGCAAAAATAAAAACGAAATTTTTGAATACTAAAATTTTGTTTAAGTACTTTAAAAATTAATTACGTAAATCCTGAATAAGATAATTATATATTCTTTTCACTATATGATTAATTATTTATTAGAGCATAAACAATAAAAATTTAATGCAATTCTACTGAGTGATGTAAAAGTTATTTACATTTTTATAAAGTAAGTCAAAACAAAAAAAATAAGTTATGAGTTTTGTTATGGTGAAGTTTAAAAATTAATAACAAAAAAACTAATTAAGATTCCACTATAAGCTTTTTATAATCGGATTAGTAATTTGATTATGTATATGCAAAAAAAATTTAGTACAATCATACTTAGTGGTTCTAAAGTTATTTAATTATTAGTAAACTATAAATTATTTTAGAGTAAAATCAATACATTTTTTTAGAGTTTGTTAAAAAATTAATTAAAAATAAACAAATAAAGATGAAAATTTGTTCTTTTTAGTAAATAATAGATAATTTATCTAAGCATTTAAAATTAAAATTTAGTATATTTCTACTGAGTGTTTTAAAAGTTATTTAATATTTTCTACGCAAAGATAAAAACTTAATTTTTGAATACTAAAATTTTGTTAAGGTACTTTAAAAATTAATTACGTAATACCTAATTAAAATATAACTATAATCTTTTCACCAATCGATAAATAATTTATTAATGTATTTATATTAATTTTTTTAATAAATTTCTACTGGGTGTTTAAAAAGTTATGTTTAAAAATCTAAAATTTGTATCTCTCAAAACAATATTTGCAATAATATACTTTATGACAGGAAAACGCATTGAAAATCGCCCGCAGTGCTCACCGTAATATCCCTTTACCACTTTCCCACCCTCCAACAATAGTTTTGCATACGCCGAGGGTGCGTCGCGTTCGTTCGCTTCAACCGATTGCCATTACTTTATAGTCGCGAGTGTGTCTACGTCTGAAGTGCTACAAGCCATCGCCGGCCCTCGCATATCAGCCGATCTCCTGCTGGCGCTCTCCTGCTGGATGGATGACTGGATGACATCGGGAATAATAAAAGATATATCCATCCGTCGGGCTGCTCATAGATGCATATCTCACAGTTATAAGAGACTATATCTGCATACTCACTCGCTGCTGGGACAAAACACACAAATAGCAGGAATCAGCCTGTCATATATAAAATGCGCGACATAAAATATACGTCTTTATGGCCATCGACTTCTTCTGCGCCCTTCGAAACATTCGCAACATTCACATCCAATACCGGAAATGGCACTTTTTCATACTCCTGCAGGCGAAACAGGAAAGAAAACACGCTTTTATTTTTTTATTGTCATCGTATCAGATCGATTTGGTTTGCATATTCAACTTCATTGTGGGTGTGTGTGAGTGGCTCTAAGTGTGCGTGAGAATTTATGGCCACTTTGCCAATTTCCTGCTGAATGCCGCTCGAAGATTTTGACTGCTCGTGCAAGGGTTGAGTTAAGACCAGTGGGAATTGATAAGATTGGCCCGATGCGCTTGCGGTCGAAGGGCGAGCAACACCTCTTCACTGCGTCGGCTACGGTCAATTGAGTTACGTCCATCCTGCAGGACTGCAGCCGAGTGTCGAATAGCAAAGCGGAGTGAACCGCATCCGGAACCGCTAACATAGCACATGCTTAGTCGAACGTTCGTCTTGTAGAGTTAACTGATTTCTCACTGATTTCACACCGCAGGACTCGCGCAGGAGATGGAATTCCTGCTGGGATATACCAATGTTTAATCAACTTGATGCTTTGAGGTCATGACCAAAATGAACCCAAAACAAAACAAATTATTCTTTTTTTGACGCGATTTACTATTTTGACCATAATTCTTTAACCACTCTGTATAATTAAATAAAAAAATTAATCGACATACACAAATAAATAATTTATATTTTGGTGAAAAAAATATATTGATAAAGTTATTAGTTTTTAAGTAATTAATTTTTTAAGTTCAAATAAAAAAAATTTAACTTTTACATTTTTACCAGTTTTCAGTTTTTTAGTTAATTAAGAAAAACTTAAATAACTTTTTTTGTAGTCAGTCAAATTATACAAAATAATTAATTTAAATACTTAAATAAATTATTTATCTATTGCGGAAATGTACATATAAATATCTTATTTAGTTTTTATGTAATTAATTTTTAAACTTGCAACAACTAAAATTTTTAAAAATCCACCAAAATTTTGTGTTATGTTACTAAATCTTAAATTAAAAAATAATTAACCGGAATATTAGTACATTTTTAAAATTATTTGATAGATTATTAAATTTTTTAGTAGAATTAAAAAATTGGTTGAATTTAAATAGCTAGTTATCAATTGACAGCACTTTAAACTTAGTAACATTTTGATCCTGAAATTTTCCAAAATGGAAATTTTTTTTATTAATTAAAAAACTGCATTAAAAATTTGAATAAATTAAATACCAATGCTTTTTATAGATTCCCAGACTGTTAAACTTAAAGTTGCGTAAAAGCACATCGTTCATACTTTGAATACAACCCCTCAAAATAAAAAAAAATCGACGATAAGAAGGCCACTCGCGCATTAGGCAAATGACGCGCAATGTCGCGACGGTCCTGCAACAACCATCGCATATCTGGTGCAGGAATCATGCAAATCTGTTCGAACTAAAGACGCGCCGCGATGGATGAGCACGCCGCCGCCGTTGCCGTCCACAAACCCACCCCTCTGCGATGGCTCGCGTCGAATATGAAATGAGAGCACCGCGACGGCGAAACAGCAGGAATAAGAATAAATGATGCGAATATCACAAACGCCACCAAAAAAATACAAAAACAGATTTTTCTTATTTTCCTGTTAAATATACAGAGTGTTACATAAGATTTTTAGGTTTAAAAAATTTAAACAAAGAATTTTTTACTTTTTTCATTGAAATACAACCCTTAGAGTGTTTTTAATATTTTTTATTGAGAAGGGTGGATTTGAAAGCGACATATCTGCATATTGGCGACGACTGTGAATGTGCAATACACATAAGTATGTATGACATTCGAAGATTTTCGAAACTATAATACACCGAGACGCGGAATGGGGGGTTGAGGGTTGTGGGTTGTTGGTTCAGGGGTGGTAACAGTGATTTATAGCTTGATATTTTTACGCACGACTTCGGAAAGCCACAAAATGTACTTTGAAGGATTTTAAAGAGCATCGACTTGGAAACTAGGATAACAAAGATATTGGATTTGATTCGGTTATTTTTATTTTAAAACTTTGAACTTTAAAAATTAATTACTAAAAAACTATTTCACCTATTTAAGTGTTTTTTTTAACAAAATATAGCCAATGTATTTAAAAATTATTAATAAAATTTGTATTTATTTACACTGGGTGTTTTACGAATTATTTGCAAAGTAGTAACTTAACTTTTTTTCTTGATAAAAAAATTGTTATGTAACAAAATTTAAAATATAAAATTAAATAATAAAGATAAAATTTATTTTAAAAAACATTGTTGTAGCAGGTAAAATTTTTTATATTAAATAATTTTTTTGTTATTGTAAATCTAATAGTTTAGATTTTATAAGGGTTGAAAGTCGGTGTTAATTTTTAAAATCATTTTTTTTTGTATTTGCATTTTAAAACTAAAAATAATAAGACTACAACCCTTAATATAAAATGATGGCGTGTATTAACAAGTATGTTGCTCATCTCGGGACGTTTTCCACCACTATAACGCGGGGTAAAATCCAACGCCGCGGAATGGTAGATGATAATTAAAATATGTCAACTGCAGGAATTTTACATTTGGATTTTACTCTCCTTGCGTCCGTTCCTTGCTCGCGTGTACACATTGCACCCTCAACCCCCTACCCCTAAAATGTTAATTTTTGCCGTTACATTCGAATTCGCAAATAAGTGAGCACAGAAGCGAGAGAGGAGAGAAAACAAAACATACGGTGTTTCAAATTTCGGTATTTTCCGGACTCGCAGGACGCACGATTCACAGCAGGATTTACAGAAGCATGAATGAACTCCAACCTAAAACACAAACAAACAAAAAATTGAGTTTGGTAAACGTGTGTTAGTGTTAGTTTTAGTGACAAATGCAAAATTGTTGTTTCTTGCGTTCAGTTACGTATTTCCTGCATTTCCATATTTCGTTAATGCGCGTTAAACGCTAACTGTTTAACGATTAAATACACACAGGCAGGCATACAGGAAGACGTTGTGCAGCAGGAGTATTGCGCGTGTTAAATGCGGTGAAAATATTCAGGCGAAGCGACAGCGTCTCCTGCAGAGATGCGACGCGGAGCACTCAACCGTGTGTGAGGACGCTACTGCCGCCGCCGCCGCTGCTGCTGCTGCCCCCGAATTTAATGCAAACGCGCAACGTGTAACAACATGTCACGAAAGAGTCGAAACGAAAGTCCGTTTTGTGACTTATAATTAGACCTGTTTCTGAAGTTCAGTTAATAACGCATGATAGAAATTTTGTTTGAACAAAAAAATTCATTACGGACAAGGTAATAAAGATTTTTAAATTTTGATTTTAACATTATTTGAATTAGTTATTTGTTTATATACAATAAAAATTTAGTTAGGACTTATCGATTAGTTTAATAGTTATAACGCTTTTAAAATTGAGTAACTTTTTTTTAGTAAAAAATTAATTTAATTTGTTTTGAGTTAGAAAAAAATTATTTAAAAAAAAACTAATTACAATAACTTTAATTAGTTTGGAGTAATACAAAATTAAATATATTTTTTATTTATAATAAAAATTTTAGTAATTTTTCTGCGGTAGTTTAGTAGTTACAACGGTTTAAAGATGGCGGTACTTTTTTTGTTGACAAAATTTGTGATTTTGAAAAAAAATTAATTAAAAAAAAAATTATAAAAATAATTTTAATCCGTTTTCATTAATATAAAATCAAATATATTCTGTATTTAGAATAAAAATTTTAACAAATTATACCTTGTACTTTAGTAGTTATATCGTTTTAAAAATTGCGTTGTATTTTATTAATATATATATATAAATTAGTCAGCGTCACAAAAAAAAATTATTTATATATAAATTATAAAAAATAAATTATTTTTTCTTTCAGTACCTAAAACCTATATAAATAATGCATACAAAATAAAAATTTTATTAATATATCTTTAATCGTTTGAGAGTTACAGAGGGTTAAAAACAAAACTACAATTTTTCTTTAAAAAGTAACAATTTTTTTTAAAACGTTTTATCTCGCTAATCACAAGTAAATTTAAACAATCAAATACACAATTGTATAGATAATTATCGCACCTTTCTAATGATATATAACACATTATGTCTGTACCAATTGTTTGTTCTTGTTTGAGCAATCAAAATCAAAGTTGTCCATTACAATCAAAATCACTTTGAGATTTCACCTCACCTTAGATCCTTAGAATTTGCTCCGATGCTGATGCAATACTAGCACAAAGGGCATCCAAGACAAATATCCCAGTCGCTTTGCTCTGGTATAGAAGATTAAACGTTATTTGTGCTCCTGCTCTTCTCCTGCTAGTAGTTCTTGTTTCCGGCAAACACGAGGTTTGAGTTTGAAGACACCAAAACTACTTCCGACCAGTTCAGAAAGCAACCAATCTTGTGTTCTTACCACCGAAACACGCTGTTCCTGCTATCTATTTGTACCTATTTGTAGTCCTGGCAGGACCTCGCCCTTTATCCTTTGGCGCTAATTTTCAATGCGTTCGATGGCAGCGCACAAACAAACGGGGCTAGTAAATTATTTGTATTTGATGTTTCGGCGATGTTTGGTCGAAGGACTATTGCAAGGACTAAAGGCAAACATGATGGATAACTAAAGTTTTACAAAGGATTATGTTTTGATTAAAAAATCAACAAATACTTTATAAAAAATTAACAAAAAAAATTTATAAAAAGTAGCGCCATCTTTCAGTCACTGTAGAAAATACACTGAGGCTTAAAATGTAACAAAATATTTATGGGTTATAAGGAATTTAATAACCTACCTAAATAATTTTTGATTAATATTTTAGGATAATTTGGTGATTGTATATTTAAGTTTAAAGTAAAGAAAACATTTTTACTACAATTTTTTTATATGAAAAACTAATGCCATCTTTAAGGGCATGTAAAAACTAATCTAGGGGTTGAAAAAAAACTAAAATTTTTTAGGGTGATACAAAATTTATTTGTCTATAAAATAAACTTTAGATCAATTTTTTAGGATAATTAGTTAATTTTCTATTTAACTTCTAACTAAACAAAACATTTTTACTACAATTTTTTTTATAAAAAACTAATGCCATCTTTAGGGGCCTGTAACAACTAATCTAGGGGCTTAAAAAAAACTAAAATTTTATCTGTAACACAAAATTTATTTGTCTATAAAATAAACTTTAGATCAATTTTTTATGATAATTGGTTGATTTTATATTTAAATTTAAACAAAATAGAACATTTTCTTTTTAATTTTTTTCTAAAAAAAATAAAGAAAAAAGCTTTTTAATCAAATATTTCTTATGATTCATCCTGTATTTTTAATTATTTTTGTTTCCTTAGTGTATGGTCCTTAGTCCTTATATAGTCGCGTATTCCTGCTATCGTTTTTAATTCCGTATCGAAGAATTTTTAATGAAGATTGAGATAAACTGCGTAAAAAAAGCACAACAAAAAATAAATTGAAATTAAAAAATTATAAACACCCTCAAACCATCCTGCAAACCGTCTTAAAACCACCCCACAACCATCTAGTAAAATCAACCCTCAATTTTAATTTTTTTTATTTCGCTCTTTTTCCTTCTTCAACCCTCTAAGGTATTTCTACCGCGAAAAAAAATCCTGCTATTGATGTCCTTATTTCTCTCCTGCTTACTTTAATTAGTAGCCCTCGTATCTGAAATTTCCAATCTCGCGCAGCCTCTCAATTATTTATTACCAATTTCCAGCCGGAAGAAAACCGAGCAGGAAAAACAGGAAAAAGTCCTTGAGCACATACACAAGGATGAAGATGAATTTCTTTAAAAGTTTGCAGGATGAGCGCTAACGAAGACCAGCGCGGTGATGAATTTGTGATTACTCTCGCCAGCGAAAGACTTAAGGGAGGTGTGGTTAGGGTGTGAAATAAAAAAAAGCGTGTACGGCGTAACGAAGGTCACACTGACATGCAAATGAAAAATAAACGGCAGGAGGCGCTAATTTTTAATTTTCACAAAAGTCACCCTTAATTTTTTTAGGGGGTGGGGGTTAAATTTAGGGGTTGTAAATTTTAAAAATGACAATTTTTTGTGTTCTTAGTTATTTTGGGTTAATTTGATTAATTATTACAGATGTAGGTGGTATATTACAAACAATATAACGTGTTTGGTTTGCGTAGTGTTTAGGGGTTGGTACGAATGGTACGATTGCGGTTTACGGCTTTGGAAATTCCTACAGAAACGCCATAAACGTGTATGTTCGCGCGCGAGGCGTCCATGCATAGATATTAACGTATCAATAACAAATTCGCGCCCCCAAAACAGAACTAACACAATGCCCGGCGCCTCCACTGCTTTAAACTACGTTGAAAAGAAAACCATCCAACAAAAATCATTTAAAACTTGAAGATTTATTGTTAAAACTTTAAATATAGAATGAAATAAAATTATTATTGTAAAGTAGTTAATGTTTATGTATACAGGGTGTTTGGAAAATTGAAATAATCACATCAAATAATCAAGTAATCAACACATGCCGACATTGTACAAATTGACCATCGGTCACCTACGTCCGGCGACATTATCCGCGCTGGACGTATAATCCAACAATGTGGCGGGTCGCTGTGCGTGTTTTGTCCTGCGATGCGTTCATCCCTGACGCCGGTGTCCTGTCACAACGGTGGCGGCGGTCAAATGGTCAAAGTGCGCATGCAAATTTATAGATTCATAGATGGAGATGGACGGCATGCGTTATGCAGCAGGACGCGGTTTGATGGGTGCACGCGTTGCAGGAGCGCGCCTGCAGGACGAAATCCCATGAAGGCTCGGAATATATAGAGACGAATTGTGCGGCGAGTAACACACGGAATTGAGCAATAGATTGACCTGCAATTCAACGGCACGACAGCAGGACAACGGCAGGAATACGGGGACGAGATTGCCGTTTGAATTTTTAACAATATTACCGAATGTATCGCCGCGCCAGGAATACATCTAATCAACGTTAATTTTGGTTGTATTGAAGTTTCAAAGATATTTTGATTTTTATTTCAAAATAAAAAAAATCCTATTTGATTTGTTTTACTAAATAATTATTTAAAAATAAACTAATAGAGATAATAAATTTATCTTTGCAGGGTATTATAGGTTATTAAATTGTTTATTTTGAATAAATTTTTTGTTTTTGTGTAAAATTTATTTTAGTTTCCACAGATGGTTAAAGATGGCATTAGTTTTTAAGGATAAAAAAATTAGTAAAAATGTTTCAGTTTAGTTAAAAATAAATATAAAATGAACTAATAATACTACAAAATTAACCAAAACGGGAATAGATACTTAAATAAATTTTATACAAGGCATAAAATTATAGTTTAATAATCAGTTGTAATTTAGCATCAATCACGCTTCAAAGATGGCGTTAGTTTTTGAGTAAAAAATTCTGATTAAAAGTGTTTTAGTTTAGTTAAAATTAAATTTAAAAAAAACTAAAAATATTATAATAACAAGCAAGACCGGAATTGATTACTAATTAAATTTACTATATAAAATAAAATTTTAATATTAATACGATTATTAGTTTAGCATCAAAACCGCTTCAAATATGGCGTTAGTTATTGGTAAAAAAAATAACAAAAAACAAATCTGTTAATTTTAAAATTAAATATCATGATTCCTTTACATTTGATTACAATTTTTATATAACTACCCCCTACCTACTATCCCAAACTACCACCTAAAGTATCACACCACTAAATTCAAGTTTTCATTGTTCGTTTATCGCGTTTATCGCGTTCATCCAAAATCCAAACGTGTGTCATCGAACGAAACATCCCCAAACGTAGATGTGCGCCGTTTCACACCCCCTTACATGACTTATTTTGATCGTTTTGCATCTCCCGAAGTACTTGTCGTACCAAACTACATTCTATGCAAGACGGTGATGACGAGAGGAGACGAGACAGAGCCGAATCCTGGTTTTGGGTTTGTTGCGCTCGTATCAAATGCAATGGCAATCGCAATGCGTCGAGTGTGCGTTTAATTAAATAACTACGACTACAACTAGACTAGGACTAGATCTACGAATCGGATACTACTTAGTTGCTATTAGTTGCAAACGTTCGACGACGACGTTGAAGCCAAAGCAAGGAGAAACCACTTAAATTATTTTGAAACAACACCCTCTTGCGTTTGAGTCCGCAAGAATTTAAGGCAGCAGAGTGTTGATGCGTCTTTAGCATTTAACATTTAAGAAAATGCTGACACGACAAGACACACATTGACATCGACAGTTTAGATAAATTTAATTAAATGATTTACAAACAAAATTGCTTGCTGGAAAATTTTAGGATTTAATATGTTTAGAGTTTAAAGCCTTATTACGTTTAAAGTTATTAAGGGATGATTAGAAATATTTTACTTGTTATAAATAATTTAATTGCCTTTCATTATCTATAAAGTATAGAAATTTATTTTAATTAGTTTTTTTTAAATTAATTTTTTAGTAAAATTAGATTTTTTTTTACAAAAATTTGTTTTGTTGTATATAATCGTAAATATAAAATATTTATAACAATCTTCTTAGGTATTGTTATAAACATATGGATAGCTTAATAAATTTACTATATAGGAAAAATAAATTTGTTTATGTATTATACAGGGTGTTAAAGTAATTGAGGTTTAAAGTTAGTAGTTTACTTTTTTTATGTTTGACAATTTCTAAATGTAAAAGATAAATGTTTTTTTGTTTAATATTGTAAATATAAAATATTTACATTATAACTAATATTTATTGTTATAAACATGTTGATGCGCAATTAAATTTACTATTTAATAAAAATAAATTTGTGTATTTATAATACAGGGTGTTAAAGTTATTGATATTTAAAGTTAGTAGTTTAATATTTTATAAAATCCAAAAAAATAAATGTTTTTATGTATATTATTGTAAAAATAAAATATTTACGTTATAATTTATAAATATTGTTATAAACTAATCGATAGCTAATTAAATTTAGTATTTAAAAAAAAATACTTTGTATACATATTATACAGGGTGTTAAAATTATGGAGGTTTAAAATTGGTATTTTAATTTCTTATGTTTGTCGATTATTAAATGCAAACTTGAATTGCAAATACAAATAAAATTAAATTTAGGGGTGCAAAATATCAAATTTTTTATTCGTCTTTTGTATTGTCTTCTTGTGTCTCTCATTCTCAAATTTAATGCTTGTATTTCATTACGTGCGTTGTTTCCTTCATCCCCCGCCCCAGAATGATCACCACATCTTCGCATCCATCGGCATAAAAAGGTTTCATTTAATTCGCGCTTGTCTGCACGAACACCATGAGATATCGATATGATATTTGGACGCGTTATTCCGCACCCCCCCCCGCCATCCCCCCACAACGCGGGATGATCGTAATGATGATTATAGCAACGCCACTCACACAGCGAACTTTTCAGGCGCTCTTTTGGCAGTGAAACCCCTTAATAATAAAAGGGGATGGCGCGTGGGGTGCTTTGCATACGCATTCGAACACACGTACATCACTGATTTATTGGCTCTCATCAAAGCAGCTATTGTTGGGCTGAGTTTAGGTTGAGCCGCCGTAGTCGGCAAAAAGAGAAAACGAGAAACGCGAATAAGGGCGAGAGGAAATCCCGTAACGACACATCAATATATAATAAGCGCACGAGTCGTCATCGCGTAGGTGCTCTGCGACGCCCAACGAAAAAGATCATTTGCATTCGCAATGCATTTACATGTGTATTGTGTGTGAGGGAGGAAAGAGTAATTCGTGTAATCCATAATCTTTTATTGCTTTGTGTGTGCGCGTTGTTATGTGTCATCGGCGGTTTTCTCATTTTCTAATAAAAGGGTATGATACTCACAAATATTTATAACATGGGATATAAAAATCAATATGTATTCTAACATAAAGTGAAAGTAAAATTATTTTTTAGTCAACACAAATCAACCCCTAAGTTTAAGAGCACATTACGCGAACACCCTATATTAAAAATTAATGATTTAATTTTTTATTTATAGATAATTTATTTCTCTATCGATTGGTGTATAATAAACATTGATTATTACTTTCAAAATATTTTATTTTTAATAAAATACAAACAAAAACATTAATTAAGATAAAAATTTTCATAAAAATATTACATGACTTTAAGTGTACATAACTTTAACACCCTGTATTATAAATTTATGTAATAATTTTTTCTTAATACAGAATTTAATTATCTATTGATCACTATATACATCATATTAGTTATTAATTATAAAATATTTTATTTTTAAGAAAATAAAAACAAAAAGATTATTTTAGAAAATAATATTGTTCAAAATATTGTGTAAGTTTGACTATTCATAATATTAACACCCTGTATTATTAATTAATAATTTAAATTTTTGTTTATTAAAAATTTAATGTTCTATCGATTGGTGTATAACAATTATTGATTATTGTTAAATAAATATTTTATTTTTAAGAAAATATAAACTAATACAAAATTTTAACTAAAAAATTTGTTAGAAAAGTGTGTGACTTTGACTGTACATAACTTTAACACCCTGTATAATAAAATTTTGTTTAAAACAGATACTTTTAGATAATTTATTCATCTATTGTTTGGTGTATAACATAATTAATATCGACATCATTAACATAAAAATATTAATTAATTTGTAAACTAAAACATTTCGTCCTTAAAATTTTTCCGACTCAGTAATAACTGAGAATACGTAATAATCCTTTTGAGGAAAAGTCAAAGTGTCAAACGTTTGTGTCTTCTCAAAGTAACTGTCACGTTTTGTCACCTTCTTCAACCCTTAGCACCAATCCCACCCCCGCCACACTAGGATCTAAAACAACATAAGAAGGAATAAGAAATTACGCACACGTCTAATGCATAATGTGCTAATGGCGTTAACGACAGAGTTTTCACGTTGGCGCAGTGTTAATAAGGATAATTGCACCTGTATATATTGTACGTGAACGTGTGACTCGTCGAGTCCTTTCTGAATTTCTAAAACTCGTATTCCTCGTGTTAAGACACAACGATGTGACGAAAACGCATTAAGAATAATATAGTTTTGCTTTGTGTCAGCAGGACTCTCCTCATCCGGAGCTTTACTTTGACTCCTGCGCCCCTCAACGACAAAAGGATCGCAAGATTCGCGCGCGTCAAAGGACAAAGTGTAAGTGTAATGTCATCAAGTTTCATAACTTTCGGGCATTTCGACACACAACGCCAAAGACACCCAAAGATATGCGTTGGGATAGTTGAAAGTGTCGACAGGATTTGTTGCAGCCGAGAAGGACTTGAGCTAAAGGGTGAAAGTAAGTGCAGGAATAAAAGTTATGTATGAAAATGAAACTAAACTAGGCTTAATGATGGAAATGTTAGGAATGGAAACAAAATTTACATTACAAAGGGAATTTTTTAGTTAGGTTTACGTAAAATTAGGTTTAACAATAAATAATTTGTTTATAATAAAGAAAAACTTATTATTTTTTTGTTTTTTGTTGTTATTTTTGGTAATTTTTGAAGGATTAAATCAAATTGTTAAAAAATAATTTGTTATATTTATTATTTGTTTATATTGAAAGGTTTAAAGCTTTAAATGCTTTGATTCCTGCTGAATTTTAGGTTTTATTAGAGCTTTTAAGCTTCAATCAATACATAACACGCCATCTAGGACAAAACGTCCGAACTTAAATTCAACCACGTTTTCTAACAGATTTTCCAAGATATCTTTAGAAATAATAACTTTTAACATTTGGTTTAAATTAATAACAAATCTTAATTAGTTTATCTATATATTTTAGTAATAAAAAGTTTTGATTTTTATTTTTTTCTAGAAGAAATTGTGTTTGAAACACTAAAAATCAACAAAAAATACAAAAAATTTTATAGTGAACTTTAATTTATAATAACTTTAACACTTTGTATCATCAAATTAAAAAATTAAAAACAAAATACGTAAAATTTAATTGGTAATCGATTGGTATACAGTAACAATAATATATTAATTTGTAAAGTATTTAAAATTAATAAAAATAAAAACATGTTTATTAAATTTAAAAACTTTAAAAAATTTAATGTTACTTTTTATTTTGTTTATAATTTCTACAGTATAAATGATAAAATTATGAATTGAATATTATAATATGTAAAATTTAATTACCTTTCTATTGGTCTATAACAATAATTAAAAATATTAATAATTACGGACTAAAATTAATATTTAACAAAAACATGTTTTTTAAACTTAAAAATTTAAAAAAATTAAAAGTTGCTTTTTGTTTTGTGTATAATTTCTACACCCTGTATGATAAAATTATGAATTAAAATTTATAAGATGTAAAATTTAATTACCTATCTATGAGTGTATAACAATATTTATAAATATTAATTATAACTACTTAAAAATAATAAAAACTAAAACGTGTTTTTTTTAAAACTAAATATTCTAAAAGTAATAAAGGTTTTGATTTAAAAGGATAATAAATAATATAAAAACATTCTAGAATTCATGCGAAATTAAGGATAGGCTACTAATTTATTATATTAACCCAAAAAAAATCTTTTCATTATCATTAATTTGTCCTAATTAATAAAAATACAGACTTTTAGTGAATAAAGTCAAAGGACAAAGCAAAACTAAACAAAGAATAACGAAAAACGGTGACATTTATTCTGGGATTGTCCTTGACGAATCCTTTGTTATTTTTGTGAGTTGTGATTGTAACTAATATTAAATAATCACGTTTAATCACGCGAATAACAATTAATTAATTAAATTAAATATTTTTTTTTCAAAAATTTGTGGAATTTCAGTGAAAAGTTAAAATAAATAATTTAATTTGTTATAATTTTATTAATTTGTTTCTGTAACAAACGTAACAAAAATTAAAAAACGCAAAACAACGATTAATTAAAATAATACAAATACCAAGCCATTAATAACGAGCAAAGTGAAGTTTTTATGTTAATTTAATGCTGTCGCATATTTTTTATTTCCTTTATCCTTGTATCCTTATTTTCCCTCATTTACCACATGTACGTGTAACATGTTAGGAACAAATAAATATAATAAATATTCTAATTTGTAATTTATCCTTTCGTGGATGTGTCACAATGTCACAAAAGGAAAAAATCAAGAAAAATCTAGGATCTAAAGGAAAACTTAGGGAAATTTGTTGGAATTAACGTAGGAAATCAAGGAATTTTGTTATTTATGTTCATAAATAGTGGAAGGAAATAAATAATATGTAATAGAATAAAAGGAAAAATTATCGAAACACCAGATGTAACGACGCGATTATTGGGGTGAATTACGTGTAAATTATGCGATTTTCATAAATTTCTTTAAGTGGAAAATGTTGGGAAATTGTACACAATATTAGGTAGAGTCAGAAAAAATAAATAATTATTGTGGGTATAGTGAATATTATTTATTAGGTTTAATACAATTTATTTCATTTTTTTCTAGTCACCGAAAAAATATATTTAGTTTTTTGCTTTTAAATAATATATAAACAATTATTTATTATTATTGTTATACATCATTAGATTTACAATTAAATTTTACGTCATTAATAAATTAGTTTGTATTTTTATCATACAGGATGTTTCAATAAATCAATAACAAAGTCAGAAATATAAAACTGATTGATGTTATTACCATCGCAAATCATGATTTAGTTTTTTGTTGTTAAATAATATATAAAAAATTATTTATTATAAGTGTTATATATTATTAGATTCACAGTTAAATTTTACATTAAAATGTTTTTAAATTATAATTTTTTCTTACAGGATGTTTTAGTAAATTAATAACAAAGTCGGAAATAAAAAGTATAAAACTTTTATAGCCCATACAAAACTTGATTTAGTTTTTTGATGATTATTAATTATTCAAAAATTATTTATTGTAATTGTTATACATCATTAAATTCACAATTAAATTTTACGTAGTTATGATTTTAGTATATATTTTTTTCATACAGGATGTTTAAATAAATTAATAACAAAGTCAGAATTATGAAACAGTTAGGTTTTATTACTTTCACAAAACACGATTTAGTTTTTTGTTGTTAAATAATATATAAAAAATTATTTATTATAAGTTTTATATACCATTAGATACATAGTTAAATTTTACATAATTGTGTTTTTAAATTATAATTTTGTCATACCGGATGTTTAAGTAAATTAATAACAAAATCAGAAACATAAAGTTGATACATTTTCTTACTTTCACAAAACACGTTCTAGTTTTTTATTAATAAATAATATATAAATAATTATTTATAATAAAAGTTATATATCAAATGATTCACAATTAAATTTTATTTTTATAAGTTTTTAATTTATAATTTTATCATACAGGATGTTAAAGTTATTAAATCACAAACTCAACAATATAAAACAAATAAATTTTATTACCTACACAAAACATGTTTTAATTTTTATTAATTTTAACCCTTATAAAAATTTATTTATATATTTAATTATATACGAATCGATTCCTAATTAAATTCTCTTCATAATAATTTTTATTTCATAATTTTATCACTTACAGTTTACAAGTAAACCGTAACTAAACTTTGAACATAAACTATACCCCCAAAAACAAAATATATTTTTTTATTCTATCAACACAATATGTTTTTGATTCCACTCTGAGCCATCCAAAAAAAATATTAAAAGTTAACTTGTTTCTTTATCTGTTTGTAAGTTTGATATCAAAAAAATATTGTGTATCGTTTTGATATCGTGTCACATTGTATCACATCGTATCGCATTGTGTTCATATTGTATTCATATTAAAAGACATAAATCCGGTCGCATATCGGCTCGGCATGGGTGCACATCCTTCCCGTTTTCCCTTCTTCGGATATATCAAAGGACATTAAATTTCACTTTGTTACTCGTACATCGAACTGAATACAGCTTTTTTTCTTATATATCCTCAGACATCTATTTTTCCTTAGAGTTATTCACATTCAATTGTATTTTATTGCTTATTGAATCGAAACACATCAAAAAAACAAAAAAATGTCAAGGATAAAAAAAATTTAATACAAAAAATATTAATTTAAAATTTAAAAATAAAAATTTTAAAAAAATGTTAGGGGTTGGGGGTTGTGGGTTGGGGGTTGAGGGGGTGAGGGGGTGGTTAAACTTTTTGAACTTTTTTTGTTTTTTAATTTATTATTTATATACTAAAATAATTTATTTTATTTTATTTATTTTGTGATAGGTCATAAACATTTATCAATACTTGCACCCTGAAAAAAGCTCGAAAGCTCAAACAGGAATTTATTACCCCGCGCAGTGAAAAAATGAGTGTTTGATTTGTTTGATGTGTGATACCGTGATTGATGAGTGAATGTAGCCAACCCGTTCAATTTTTTTGTGATTTCCAACCCCCGTCCGTGTTGTGTAAACGTTTCACCCTTAAACGAATGAAAAGTCGAAACAATTGACGTATTTGTTGAGCTATGAATCAAACAATGCAAACGTGTAGGGATTTAATTAACAGATGATGGTTTTTAATATTTTCTACTGGGTGTTACAAGAAATTAACTTTTGCAATAATTTCTACTTTTTTTTAAATATTTTTTTTAAACTTTCCAAAACACTCAGTATGGAATGGTTAATGTTTACTGACGTGGTGTCAGTGCGTTCTGTCAAAAATCAACTATTGCTTGTATTACTCGGTATCGGAATGTGTTTGACCATTCGAACGGTTTGGATTTTCCGAATGCCCGATTGGGGTTGAATTAGGGGATGTGCGATGAAACGTGACAACGACCAAAAATGACGAAAGTGACACGTGTGACGTGCGACGACAAATGACAGGCATGTTTTGATATGTTACAATTGTTACCATGTTTGAAGTTACAACCCTCTTTTTGTGATCAAAACCAATTAATTGATTTTTGGGGGTTTTGTGGAAAATTTTCAGGATAAAAATGTTTTGGATTTAGGAATTTAGTTTTAAGGTGTGTAGGACACATCATCAACTACTTATGTGTTAGTTTTACTCATTAATAATGTAAACGCACCCCCTAAATCAAGGATAATAAAACATATTAATGATAACAAGGTTACAAAGCAACAAGGATAATATAAGGTTGCGTGATGATAAAAAAAAATTAAAAGCATATTAATTGGAATTGTTAGTAAATTTAGGGGCACAAAAAAATTTAGCTTAAAGCTTAAAATAAGTTTTGAAATTTAAAAAAATATTTTTGTTTTAATTTAATTTTTTACTTTTAAGTTTAACGTTAAATAAATATGATTAAAAAAATATATGTTATTAGTGTTATATACCAATCGATAGAGAATGAAATTTTACGTCTAATTATTTTTTTAATTAATATGATCGTATACAGGGTGTTCAAATTATTTGGACTTAAAGTACAAAAATAAAATTTTGTATTCGGTAAAAACAAATTCCACTTTTTTACAAGTAATTAATATTTAAAAATATAAAAATTCATATTGTTATATACCAATCGATAAAGGATTAAATTCTGCCTATTGCAGTTTTTTAATTGTAATTTTAACATACATAGTGTTTAAGTTATTTACACTTAAAGTTAGTACAAGATAAAAATTTAGTTTTGTTTAAAAAAAGTAGTTTTATATTTTTGTGAATAAATAATCTAAAAAAATTTGTAACTATTTATTTTTATGTACCAATCGATTAAGGATTAAATTTTACGTTTTATAGTTTTTCAATTTTAATTTTAGCATACATGGTGTTTAAGTTATTTACACTTAAATTTAGTACAAGAAAAAAAAATTAGTTTTGTTTAAAAAAGTAGTTTTATGTTTTTGTATATAAATAAAGTAAAAAATTAAATAAATATATATTGTTATATACTAATCGATAAAGGATTGAATTTTAGGTTTATTAATATTTGTTTCATATTTTTATCATATAGGGTGTTAAAGATATTTCAATGTAAAGTCAAAAATTTAAAAATTATATTAAAAAATTTTTGCTTAATCTTTAATATTTAAAATCAAAAAATCCTTCTAAAATCCTTAACTATTCAAACATCCTTAAACCACGTGATTGCATGTCTCTCTACATCTTTCAAGATCCTTAAAGTCCTTCAATGTCTCTTAAAGTCTTTGACAATCTTTCAATAAAAGTCTTTGATCTTTTCTTTTCAATCGAATTTTTTTTATCCTTAATCTGTCCTTAAATCTTTTGTCCTTGAATCTTAAAAATTGTATCCTTTCTTATTTTTCATTTTTTTATTTTTTTTATTTTCCCCTAATTTTTTTGTAGTAAATATTAAATATTCCGGATGAAGATTACGATAATTTTTTAATATTTAGTGATTATCCTTGTGAAATAATAAGGATAATTGGTACTTGATGCGTGAGTCCCCAATGTCTTTAATGTCTTTCGCTCAGAGAAATCTTAGACACAAAGTAAACAATAAGGGAAAAATCATATCAAGCGTGAATCGAATTGAATAGAAAATCGCGGCGCAAAACTTCCAAAGGATTTCATGGCCGTCAAGGAATTCGGGAAGGAAATATGAATGAATCGAAGGATGTGCAAACAAACCACCGGAGCAAACAAGCAAATGTTTGATTTTGGTTACTGTTCGTGTTTGAGATTATAGGGAAAGTCAATGTTTTGATTTCCTATAACTTTTCTTTACAATCCTTGCCATCCTGAGCTTTTATCCTTAAAAAATTTTCCGACATTTTTATTTCTAAAATTCACAAATTACAAAACTTTATTTACAAACAAAAAAATTTTGATTTTTCTAGGACGAAAATGATATTTATTGAATTTTTTTCAATTATCCTGAATTTTCCCCCAATTTCCCAAATTTTCCAAATTTAAAAAACAGACATGTCAATTTTATTTTATCTAAAGTTCATCTTCGTCGCTGTCGTAGTCGTTGATACTCATACTCACACATTTATTTTGGGGGTTGTTTCCATTCAAGAACGTTGAGAGGGTGCAAGTTTTTCCGATACGCGATCGCGTGGGTGCACTCATGGGACTCTATGCAATATGTATGTCTCGACACATAATTTACATGTCTTAAAAATTTAATGTTGTCACCCATCGCAGGAAAAGCAGGAAACGCAGGAAAATTCAAGCGAAAGCTCAAAGCTCCATCGAAATTCCAGGACATAAAAAATTCAGACCGAAATTTCTGTGGCGTTTTCAATTTTTTCGTAAATCGTCGATTCTTTTTTATTTCGTATTTGTATGCGCGATACCTTTGAGGGTTGATCTTAGGGGTGTCTTAGGGGTGCGTTCGATGTATTTATCTTTGCCATGTCGCGAGTGCTTTTCATATTATAAGCGCGTGGATATTAGACGTGTGTTCATAATACATGCAAACGCGAGGGTGCACCACCCTCTCAATACACACCCCACGTCATATGTTGCTCATATGCATATACCTATCAAACAATTGCACAAAAATTGGGTATTGTGAAAAAACTTAATACAAAAATTTTTAAGGGTGGGTTTTCCAATTTATTTTTAAGGGTGGTGGTAGTTTTTACTTCAAACAACATTTTGCAATACGTTTTTTATTTATTAATATTAACAAATTTTAGTAATATTATTATTTAATAATAAATTTATAACAAAAAAAACTTAGGGGTTGTTTTAGGGTTGGTAGATTAAATACGAAATAATCTACGTACAAGTTTGTGCGCATAAATATCCCTCGGCTCGACGCCGCAACAACATATATCTTTATGTCCACCACCCCGAAACCACCCCCTGCAACCCGTTTTCTTGCAAGACGTTATTCTCCCGCGCAGTAACATCAACGGGTGGGCGATATCTTTGATATTGTGTGTGCCTTGTCTTTAATCACCACGCTACCCCTTCGTCGTCTCGCCGCTTCACACCGCAACTACCGCCTCCACCACTGCCGCCTCCAAGAAACCACGATAATTTTGACCGCCGCCTTCAAGTCACTCGTTAAAATATCTCTTGAACAACTCGTTCGGCACATTCGCACAATAACATACATCTATTTGGGAATGACGCGCGAATATGCTAACCCTAAAAACTACCCTCAACCCCTACTTAGATTACTTCAACAAGATTTTGTCAAATACCCAAACTTACAAAACGACAAAACAATTATTTTTATTTTTTTAAAATACTTACAACACTACTAGAAAATATTGTTATATACCAATCGATAGATAATTAAATTTTCTATTAATTAGTTTTTACTTTAAATTATTTGTATATAGGGTGTTTAAAATATACGCTATCAAAGTCAATAGTATAAAATATTGAAAGAAAATGTTTTTGTTTAGTTTTTTGACAATATAAAATATAAACAATAATAATAATATATATTGTTATACATCAATCGATAGGGTGTAAAATTCTGTGTTAAATAAAATTTATAATAATAATTTATCATACAGGGTGTTCAAGTTATTTAATTTTAAAGTTAAGTTTATTTTTGAACTTAATTTGTTTATTTTAGTAATGCATCTTAAAAGCTTTACACAATAAGGACAAACATTGACATTATTGATTTTATCATTATCCTTTCATACCACACCCCTTAAGTCCTGTATATAATTTTTTTACGTGCACAAGCTTTAAAAGCTTTGAATTTTGTTTAAATATTCCAAAAATGTAATATTAGCGTAATAAAAATTTAATTTCCAAACTTTTTACAACTCCAAACTTCAATACAATACAGTGAGGACAATAATGTCTTGGCGGGTTGTTATCCTTTTGAATCCTTGTAGATAACAACTATTGCTAATACGAACGACCGAAGAACGAACAAAACGCAAGACGCGAGGCGAGACAAAACGGACGACGGCTATAAAGCACCCGCGTTATCTAACAATAAGACGACGAAGGACAATAAAGAGTCAGCCCACCTCCGTGCAACCGCACCACCCCTATCCACCAAAAACCACTATCCTTATATAAGTATTACCGCAGTGCTTATTGTCTTCGGAGTTTGTGATTCCTGCGAGCGCAGCGCGCGAAATGTTTTGAGATGTTGATGTTTCTTATTGTTTTGCGTTATGTTTCGTATTCACATTCGCATTCGGTGTTCACAAGTTGATGCGTTTAAGGGGGATAATTTAAGATTTGAATTAAGGAGTGTATAGTTTATGTTAAGTAATTAAAACAAATCAATCTTTATTATTTTAGTATTTTTTATTAAACATAAAACAGTTTACGATGTTTAGTAACAAATATAAAATATTAGCATAATTATTTTTTATTATTATTATATAGTTATAGATAGATAATTTAATTGACTATTAAATAAAATTTAAACCATTATTTTATATTAATAATTGTAGATGTAATTAATAATTAAAAAAAACTAATTTTAATCTTTGTTTTTTTTTTAAAAAGACAAAAAAGTTTACGATGTTTAGTGATAGAAATAAAATATGTAAATAATTATTTTTTATTATTGTTATATATTTTTAGATAGATAATTTAATTGACTTTAAGATAAAATTTAAATTATAATTTTATAATAAACATTTTTAAAGTAATAAATAATTAAAGAAATAAAAACAAAAAGTTGTAGTTTTTTATGTTACAAAAACACTATATTTTATTTTTAATATTTAAAATATAATAACATTTTTTTAAATATATTGTTATAAACCAATAGATACACAATTAAATTGTTTATTACATAAAATTTATTTCATAATTTTAAAATACATAGTTTTTAAATTATAAACTATCAAAGTACAACTATCATATTTTTAAATGACTAAAATTTTTACCAAAAACAATTAATAACTTTAATCCCTTATAACTTTTACCTAATTATTAATAAACCTAATACTTAATTTTTTATTAATAGATAATTTAATTCTGAATCTAAGAATGTATAACAATATATATTTATTTAAATATTAATATTTTATTTTCCCAAAAAACAAAACTGTGTTTTAAATTTCGTTAACAATTGTGTTATATTATCATAAATTTCAAGCTTTTTAAGCTTTTCACCCTTATATATTTGACTGTTTGACTCTTAGAACTTATTATCCCGGCACTCTGTATGCGTCGCATTCATTTTCTAATTAGAAATAATTAGAAATTATAAATTCCGAATCGTTTCGATGCAAATTTTGGCGTGGCAAGCACATCTATAATATAAGACGCGTTTGCAGGATCTGCAGAAACATTTCAAGAAGAATAAGGGTTGAAAACCACCCCAACCCTTCGTTCTTCTCAAGTTTTGTGTATCTAATGTGTTCGCCTTGCACGTGAAACGTGCTTTGAACTGTTTGAACTGTTTGCACGCATTATCCTTAATATACAGGATTCAAGATATCAAGGATAATTAAGGATAATACAAAATATACTACAAATTTTACCCCAAAAAATTATACAAAAATAAAAGAAAAACGATACAAAAAATAATAAAAAAACAATTATCCTTTTTATACAGGGTGATACAAAAAAATTAATCATTTAGGGGTAACAAGGGTTGATTTTGGTAAATGTGTTGTATAGATGAATAAAACGCGTTATTCTGAGCTTTTTGACATTTTCGACATTATCAACATTATCAACACTTTCTATGCACCCTCACACCCTTCAAAACGTGCTTAATGTGTGTCTCACCCTGCGCACTCAAAGAAACTCAAAGATATTGCGTCCCAACAGAGAGCTTTCGTTTTCTGTTTATTATTACAAAGCTCAGGATATTTTCAATTTAAAATTTATTATTATTATTATTTTTATTATTATTATTAAAAACAAAAAAATTAAAAAATAAATATTAAAGAGTGATAACTATCATAATTGACCTTTACTGAGTCATGTCCTGAATCCTTGTGTTAATATCCTGATGAAAAATGCAGCGCACATCTTTGCAGGATCGCAGGATTGCAGGATTGAGACGAGAAAAAGCTAATAGGGGATAACTCAATGACAGTTATTGAATTGCATCGAATTCATCACCGTCATAGCCAATTGCTGTCGTCCTGAAACTGTGGAAAACCGCAGGATCGAAAATTGAGCTTTCGCAGGATTAACTTGAGCTTTATAAATGACTGTATAAATTTTTACATTTAATAATTTATTTAATAAAAATTTAAAAAAATTTAAAAAATTTAATAAAAAATTTAGGGGATGATTTTTCTTATTATCCTTATAGTCCTTAAAAAGGCAAAATGTTTAAAAAAATTTTAGGAATTTAAATTTAAAAATTAATAATTAGTATGTCCTAAATATAATTTTTTTTTATTATCCTTTTCATTATCCTTTTTTGTAATATCCTGTTTTGTTTTTGTCAGTTCATGATTCGACCACAACTTTTCCAACTTATCCTTTGTCGTCGTTGTCAAAACTGTACTAGGGGGTTTGGCTACGTATCGCAGCAATACGTCCAGTGTAAGGGGGCGGCTGTGCCGCCGCCGCCGTCAAAATGTTGAACAAAATAAGTTCGCATTTACATTTTCGTGACAGCGATTTTCATGCGCCAACTAACGCGCAACATTTTCCTTTTTGAATGCGCCGATTTCGAGTAATACGTAACGTGTTGCACACGTTCGAATCGGAGGCGGCGGCGGCGGCTCTTTTATTACACACGTTGATGCACATTTTCCAATTCTGACACACAACAACTCGCCAAACAAGTTTCGCTACAATGAAGCAGCGAATGTTATCTAACTTTTTGGGAGGCGGCAATGAAAGAGGCGGTTCGTAGGTGTTTTGTATTCAGGATTTTTCGATGCTAACACAACACAATGATTAAAAGTTTTTCATGCGAAGCAAATCAATTTTTAACTTTTACGATTCAAGTTTTTTTATTTTTTTATTTTAGAAGGGTTTTAACCCTTGTAACTACCCCAAATAATTTTTTATATGTTTTTTGATTAATGGAGTTTCAGAATTAATTAAGAGATTTTATTAATATTTAGTGGTTTATTTATAATAATTAAAACAATTTTTATTTTTGGTTTTATTTTGATAAAAAAGCGTTTTAGAGTTTTTAATTTTTATTTTATATTTAAACAATTATTTATTATTGTTGTTATATATCAGTAGATAGAGAATTAAACTGTGCATATTATAGTTTTTAATTTAAATTTTTAACAATTAAATTGTAATAGTTATTAAGGGTAAAAGTTAATTTTTTAATAATTTTTAAATTTTTATTTTAGTTTCAAAATGTTTTTTACGTTAATTATTGAAAAAAAACAATGTAAAGTAATAATAAATAATAATTGTTATACATCAATCGATTCAGGATTAAATTTTGTATTAATAAATTATTAATTAAATATTTTACTATACAAGGTGTTAAAATTATTTAACTTTAAACTCTAATAATACTAATTAAATTGTGTTTTAATTTTATGTTTTGTGTTAGTTTTTTACTGATAAAAAATATAAACAATTTTTTTTTTTAAATAATAAAAAACTTATCGATACAATATTAAATTCTCTATTAGAAAAAAATGTTTGCTCAAAATTATATAGGGTGTATTAAATATTAAATCCTAAACTAAAAATTTAGTTTAAAAAATTCACTTAAATTAACTTAAACTGTTTGGGGGTTTTGTCCGTAATCCTGTTTAAATTCAAGTCTACCCTCATATAGTTTAGCTTTAGATGTAACTTGAGAAACGATGTATGGAATGTCCAAAAGATTTTTCAACCCCTGTTTGTGAGTATCCTTCGAGTCCACTTTAAATTGCTTGAGAACGGTAGTATTCAATACGCATCCGTGCATCGGGCATTGTTTTCTCCCCACGGGGAAACAAAACAAACATATGGGTATCGTCCTGGAATGTCATTCGTGCCGCAAGGACGATATGTTTGATGGTGATGATCCGCACGCGGCAAGAATATCAAAAAGGACGCAAACCGGCGACGACTAATGTTTCGACATTTCAGACGATTGTAATGTTTCAATATCCTTCAAGGGGGTGGAAAAGCGTTCGTACTCAATTTATCATCAGGTGCGGTGTCATATGCGATCTATCAGGATGTGATACATCAGGAATGCATCAAAAGAAAATAAATTGACGTTGGCAAGCGTCACAATTTTAGTTTTTGTTTTCGAAAAAAAAATTTTGAGGTTAAAATTCAGTTTTGAGGTTAAATTTAAGGTTAAACTTTAGTTTCCGCTTAATTAAAACACTGTCCTGTTTTGCACATTGCCACACATTGCGCCTAATAACCGGCAATGTTTTCTCACCCTCATAGTCCACCACCCCCCACACCCTCTTAGTCCTATTCTTTACCGTTGCGCGCCTAAACAAAGTCTTAAACTTTATACTCGCGTCAATCCTCGAGGGATCAAACGTTAGACGTTAGAGACGTCGAAAATGAAAACGTGTACACAGCACCGCCGCCTTCCAAACCGCCTCCACTGCGCCGAGCGTGATAAAGCAAATCACAAACGCGCAAACCTCAGCTCAGTAAGGTTTAATTTTTGGACACAAGTGTACAAACGTAAGAGATACCACCGCCCAAAAACCACCCCTCATCATCGTCTTAAACAGTTAGAGGGTAGGGGGCGGCGGTGTTGGGAGTTGGGATTTGGGATTAATAAAACGGTGTGCGAGTCACGCACATTCGCGAATGTGCGACTAATTTTGGAATTTGAAATCTTCGCCTCGAAAAGTTTTGTGCGTGGTGCACACGCAAGGGATGTTAGCACGTGCCAGGACCGAAAAGTAACGGCAAGGATGCGGCAACTTCGTAGATGATTAAAATAATTATTATAGGCAATAAAAGTTTCAAGTAAATCCAGTAATCCACTTCTTTGAGATGATTGCCATGCAAAGGACGTGAAATGCCATGAAAGGATAATGTTATCCTGCGTGTGAGATAAGAAATATGTGTTTAGTTACAGGCTTGATGGGGATTAAAAATTATTAGTTGTTAATATTTTTTTTTGGAAATAAAATAAACATTTTGAAAGAAAAAAAATTTGGTCAAATTTTTGTTGAACATTTTTTGTAGATTATTCAAAAACTATCTTATAAAATATAAAAAGAATTTTGTATATCATAAATAAATATATTTTTTATTATTCACCAAAATTTTAATCATATATATAAATAATTACTATTTTTTTATAATTTTTAAAGTTTGATATCAATTTTTTAAATTTGTAACTTTTGTCTTAAATTTTTACTCAAAATTTGACGGATTTCTCGAAAAGTATGCACTAAAATTATTCAAAATTTTGGTATATTATAAACTAATATATTTTAAACAAACACTAAAATTATATTTGAAAAATATTAATAATTAATATTTTATTTTGATTTTTAAAGTTTCACATCATAATTTTAGGTTTTTAACTTTTGTCTTAAATTTTGACTTAAATTTTAACAGATTTCTTGAAAACTTTTCAGTATATTTATGAGCTAACACAAAAATTTTAATTAAAAATATTAATAATTAATATTTTTTTATGATTTTTAAACTTTTGTATAAAATTTTCAAGTTTTTAACTTTTGTCTCAAATTTTGTCTTAAATTTTGACCATTTTCTCAAAAAGTAAACAATAAAAATGTTTAAAAATTTAGAATATTATAAACAATTATATTTTCTAGTAAATACAAAAATTTCGAAGAATAATTCAAATAATTAATAATTTTTTCCGATATTTAAAGTTTGACATCATAATTTTAAGTTTTTAACTTTTGTCTTAAATTTATATTTAAAATTTGTCGGATATCTCAAAAACTAGAAAGTTAAATTATTTAAAATTTTAGCATTTTATAAACTAATATTTTTATGAGCTAATTTAAAAATTTGAATCAAATATATTAATAATTAATATTTTTTTATGATTTTTAAAGTTTTGTATCAAATTTTAAAGTTTTTAACTTTAGTTTCAAATTTTATCTTAAATTTTGACCATTTTCTCAAAAAATAAACAATCAAAATATTTAAAAATTTAGTATATTATAAACAATTACATTTTCTATTAAATACTAAAATTTTCAATAATAATATAAATATTTAATATTTTTTTATGATTTTTAAAGTGTAATAACGAAAATTACAGTTTTTTACTTTTGTCTCCACTCTTGGACTTACATTTTGACGTTTATTTCAAAAACTATTTATTAAAATTAAACCAAATTTTTATATAACATAAACAAATATATTTTATATGATCTTCTAAATTTTTAACAAAATTCAATAAAAAACAGTATTTTTTTTGTATTTTCAAAATTTTGCAATGAAAAAACAAATGAAACTAAAACAAAACTCAATAATTTAATTCCAATTAATTCTTGTACACCTACTATCCCTTCTTGTCTTTACTAGAAGTCCACCTAATTAGTAATCCTTGCTACCCTTGCCTCGCAGGACCCGTATGTGCTTTGACAATCCATCCATAGACTTCGCATCCTCGTCCTCGTATTTCTGTGTTCTCGTGTTGCTGCTCCTCACATCCTGTCCTGTCATGTGTTCGCAACTAATCCAACAACAAATGTGCCCTTTCTGCGCCGAAAGGGTTAATTACGTATTGTGAAAATTAAATAAAGGATTAAGAAAAACCTTTAACTCTTTAAGTAGACTAAAGATTTTTTGTTAAACAAATAAAATCAAAGGATTCGCAAAAAGGACCATACACATGAATATAGGGGTTGCATAAAGCATAAAACAAAAGTAGGGGTTAATTTTTTGTATAAAGATTGTGTTGAAGGTGGAGCAAAGTGCAACGCCATTGGTCAACGTTTTAATTCGTTTATTTTTTTGTAATTTTTCCAACTTTCAAGCTTTAACTCAACTTCAATCGTTTTTTTCTCGTTCTAAGGGTTGGTATGCGGGAAGGGGGGTAGTTCCAGCCTCCAACTTCCTTTGCATAATATGTTAAAAACGCATGCTCTTTATGCATATTCTTTTGATAAAAATATTTATTTTTTTGTTTTGTTTCATTTTTTGGTTGCCGCCGCCACACGAGCATTCGCATCGTTTCCTTTTAGGCGGCATGGCCGGCGGCTAGTTGAGGTACATAGCCCACAACAACAAAAAAACATTAAACGCGTTTCCCATCTACGGTTTGGTGGAAATATTCCTTTGGCGCTTTCTCTTAACTCTTGACGCTCTAATGTTAACAGTTATGACTTAGCGCGGGGGCGCGAGAGCATGAGGAATGGCTTTTCTGCGGTCGCGATGATTATAATATAACGCACAACGAAAATTTAACGAAGGGAAAAAGAATTATTTCGCCAAAGCACAAAAGGGACGCTCGTGTCGAGGAGATAGATGAGTGGTTTGGCGCATGCTGGGCGGCGGCAAGGAGAAAAAATATGGAAACGCGTTTCGTACACGTGCACACACGCAACGATGGTGATTATAATGAAAATACGTGCGCGGGGTTTGTATAAATATGCAAAATATTAAAATTCCTATTAAATGTACACGTAAATGCGAGTTACATGTGGAATTTGTTGCCAAATCGTGAAAATAAATGCGTTCATGTTTAAAAATACAAAAATAATATTAGTTATTAAGATTTTTAGTTCAAATTAAGGGAGGTTATTTAAAATATATTATTTTATCTATAATAAAAATTTGTCGCCATTTACTTTGGTAGTTTTTGAGAAAATCGTAGATTTGTAGAGAAAAGTTTGAATTCAATAGCTAAAAATTTAAAATGTTGTCATCAAACTTTGAAAATCAGAAAAAAATATTAATTATCAACATTTTTACATAAAATTAAAGGAACATATTTAAAATATATTATTTTATTTTAAATAAAAATTAGTTGCAATTTTATTTGATAGTTTTTGAGAAAATCGTTGATTTGTAGCGCAAAGTTTGGATTCAATAGCCAAAAATTTGAAATTTTGTTATCAAACTTTAAAAATCAGAAAAAAATATTAATTATCAAAATTTTTACTTAAAATCAAAGGAACATATTTAAAATCTTTTATTTAATTTTAAATAAAAATTTGTTGCATTTTTATTTAATAGTTTTTGAGAAAATCGTTAATTTGTAGCGCAAAGTTTGAATTCAATAGCTAAAAATTTAAAATGTTGTCATCAAACTTTGAAAATCAGAAAAAAATATTAATTATCAACATTTTTTCATAAAATTACAGGAACAAATTTAAAATCTATTATTTTATTTTAAATAAAAATTTGTTGCAATTTTATTTGTTAGTTTTTGAGAAAATTGTTAATTTGTAGCGGAAAGTTTGGATTCAATAGCCAAAAATTTTAAATTTTGTTATCAAACTTTAAAAATCAGAAAAAAATATTAATTATCAACATTTTTACATAAAATTATAGGAAAATATTTAAAATCTATTATTTTATTTTAAATAAAAATTTGTTGCATTTTTATTTAATAGTTTTTGAGAAAATCGTTGATTTGTAGCGCAAAGTTTGAATTCAATAGCTAAAAATTTAAAATGTTGTCATCAAACTTTGAAAATCAGAAAAAAATATTAATTATCAAAATTTTTACATAAAATTATAGGAACATATTTAAAATATATTATTTTATTTTAAATAAAAATTAGTTGCTATTTTATTTGATAGTTTTTGAGAAAATCGTCAATTTGTAGCGCAAAGTTTGGATTCAATAGCTAAAAATTTAAAATTTTGTCATCAAACTTTAAAAATTAGAAAAAAATATTAATTATCAAAATTTTTTCATAAAATTACAGGAACATATTTAAAATATATTATTTTATTTTAAATAAAAATTGTTTGCATTTTAATTTAATAGTTTTTGAGAAAATTGTTAATTTGTAGCGCAAAGTTTGGATTCAATAGCTAAAAATTTAAAATTTTGTCATCAAATTTTAAAAATCAGAAAAAAATATTAATTATCAAAATTTTTACATAAAATTAAAGGAACATGTTTATAATATATTAATTTATTTTAAATAAAAAATTGTTGTTATTTAATTGAATAGTTTCTGAGAAAATTGACAAGTTGTAAGTCAAAGTTTGGAATAAAAAGTAAACAACTTAAAAATTCAGGTTTAAAATTTCAAAAATCAGAAAAAAATATTAAATTACAAAATTATTACATAAAATTTAGAGTAGTTATTTAAAATATATTATTTTATCATAATTAAAAATTTGTTGCAGTTTTATCTGATAGTTTTTGAGAAAATCGTCATTTTGTACGTCAAAGTTTGGATTCAAAAGTTAAAAACTTAAAATTTAATTCTCAAACTTTAAAAATCAGAAAAAAATACTAATTACTAAAAATATTAATTAAAATTTTTATATGTACTAAAAAATATATTGTTTTATCTTGTGTTAAAATTTTGTGTAATTATACTAAATACTTTTTGAGATATTAATTTTTTTCTACCCTGATGATAAAAATTTCAAATAAAATTTCTTTTTATCTTCACTGTTGTTTTATATCTTTACGTTGGCAATTACACAATTAATCAATACACATCTCCCGAGACAAGACCGAAAAAAGACAACCCTAAACACACGTATTGTCTGCACCACCCCAAACCCCCTGAAATGCCCGAAAACAAATGGATATTACTTAACGAGCCGGCTCGCTCTTCGATTTTAAGCAAACAGCTCACGACACATGTCACCAATCATCTCGATATATGGATGGTATGATGCATTGTCGCCGCCGCCACGATCTCTGCCAGCGCCGCCGCCAGGACTCTTGTTATTAATGACATCGAGGCTAATGAAATTTCGCCGTCCAGTTCGCCGTCGAATCGAATCCCTATAGACGTTTCCCATCTCTCGCCGTTCTTTGTCCTTCATCCTGCGCGCCTTTTGTTCCCCATTGTAGTCCTGCACAAAAAATATAATACTATGGTCACCGGACAATAATATTTCGAGTAATACATTTAATGTCGGACGACTCGGACGTGGCTTTCATCGAAACAATCTACAGGATGTTTTGGTAACTCAAATATTTTTTTGTGTTTTAAGAAAAGAAACGTTCGGTAATTGAGGTTAGGATTGTGAAACACTTAGTTTATGATTTATCTAATAAGCTCGAGGTGTTGTTTGTGCGTGAATGGTGGGAAACATCGGGAAACAACCCTCTAGAAGGTGTTTTTTCGACGCCTCGAGGTGCACAATTGCACGTGAGTTCTGCTGTTCTGGTCTGTCGATCCATCTTCGAATTGTCAAAGAAAAATATATTAGCTGGCAGGACTGATGGCAGCTTGCAGGAGGTAGAATGATGTTTGGCACGTGACTCATGCCGAAATAATGGAAACACTAAATAATAGCAAATAAAGTTGGATAAAATACAAAAAAATAAAAATATGGAAATTTTTACTATAAATGATTTTTAAAAATAAACTATCCGTACAAATGCTTTAAAAATTTTATACAATATGAAAATATATATTATTTAGTCTTATAAAAAATTACAAAGAAAAATGTTGTTATTTAATATTTTTTATTGATTTTTAAAGTTTTGACTATCAAATTTTTAAGTGATAAGTTTTTCTTAAAATTTGAATTTGGATTATGACGGATTCCTCAAAAACCATTGAAAGAAATTGTACAAAATTTTAGTATAGTATAAAAGAGTATATTTTAAAATATTTTACAAAATTTTAATTAAAAATTTTAATAATTAATATTTTTTATTGATTTTTAAAATTTTGACAATAAAAATGTTTAGTTTTAAGTTTTTCGCAAAATTTGAACTTAGATTATGACGGATTCTTCAAAACCTGTTAAACATAAATATACAAAATTTTAGTATATGATAAAAATATATATTTTTAAACATTTTCTAAAATTTGAATAAAAAATTTTAATAATTAATATTTTTTTTGGATTTTTAAAGTTAGACCATCAATTTTTTTAGTTTTAAGTTTGTCTCAAAATTTGAACTTAGATTATGACGGATTCTTCAAAAACCATTGGACTAAATAGTACTAAATTTTAGTATAATATAAAAGAGTATATTTTAAAATATTTTACGAAATTTTAATTAAAAATTTTAATAATTAATATTTTTTTTGGATTTTTAAAATTTGACCATCAATTATTTTTTTAAGTTTTTCTGAAAATGTCAACTTAGATTATGACGGATTTCTCTAAAACTATTCAACAAAAAAGTACAAAATTCTCGTATAAGATAAAACATTATATTTTAAAACAATTTCCAAAATTTTAATAAAAAATTTTAATAATTAATATTTTTTTCTGATTTTTAAAGTTTCATATAAAATTTTTAACTTTTTACCTATTCCTCCAAACTTTCTCTCACAATTTCTCAATTTACTCAAAAACTACCCCATATAAACATACAAAATTTTTTTACACAAAAGAAAAACATATTTTTAATAAACCCTTAAAATTTTATACAAAAATTATGTTTCTAAATATGTTTTTTGAATTTTTAAACTTTGTAACAAAATAAAACAAAACTAATTAAACGAACTGGTTGAAACATGTTTGTAACTCACGAGGGTTAGTGAGTTACGTGTTTCTCTTAATCGAAAGTCGAAGACAAACAACTATAACGTCTTACACAGCAAAACTACCCCCTTTGTATCCGTGTATGTGTTTGTACGTTTCGCTTCGTCGAATTGTTTCGTTTCGCCGATGTTCACAATGTTTGGCTGCACTTTGAGAGCAATACGTTTAATTACCTGATGCGAGAAACCAGTATAAGGGTAGGTATTCTATCTTACGTCTTCTACCCTTCAACCCTATCAATTCAACACAAACATAAGTTAGTTAAAAGTTTAGATTTTCAAGAAAAACAAAAATTATTGACAAACAATTTTTTTTTAAATATTTTTCAACATAAGGGATGAATTTGTAATAAATAAACTTAAACATCAAACCTTGGGGTTAGTCTTTTTCGCCCCTTTAACCCTTTAACCTTGTAGTCACAGTTCTTGTGTGTGTTTAGTTCTTGGGTTGTGTGTCGGGCGTTTTGCATCCCTCAAAGACCAGAGACCAGAAGCAAGATGTTTTAGTATCTACGATACTAAGATTCACACCCTTACATTGGGGAATTTGTAGGTGTAGTGTGTCTTAAGGCGTTACAGTAAATAACATCCCTTTTTACGCGTTTGGTCGGCTGATAAATTCACCCCTTTCGTTTTATTAGTTTTGGTAATGTTCTACGCGTGGACCAAGAACTGAAGGAACAGAGAAACTAAAGATAAGGGTAGGTGGTGAGCTTTAAGGGCAAGAAACTGATTTAATAGACAACGATTCGTCAAGATTAAATGTTAATCTTCGTTTATTGAATCTTAAAATGCAAATTCCAGGGTTGTCCGTGGTGAGAATTTCATAAAACATTCCTAGTATGTGAAAATCATTATAAAATTAATTTTTTAATTAATTTTTAATTAATTTATTTAGAATTTACAAAAATAGAGACTAAAACATAAAAAAAAAATTTGGGACAAAATTTTAGAAAATGCTAAGAGTTTTTATTTTGTCCATAACATTTGTATCACTTTGTAGAAAATTATGAAATTTTTATTGTTGATTAACAATTAATCAGTCTTAAATTTAATAAAAAGTTGAAATTGATATCTTTATTAGTTACTTAGTAATTAATTATTAAAGTTGATGTTTAAAAATAAAACTTTTTACTTTTACAAAAATGTTTTAACTTTTTGTTTTGTCCATAACATTTGTTTCACTTTGTATAAAATTATAAAATTTTTATTGTAGGTTAACAATTATCTAGTCTTTCATTGATTAAAAAGTTTAAGTTGATACCTTTCTTAGTTATTTAATAATAAATTATTAAAACTGAACCATAAAATTTAAATGTTTAACTTTTACTAAAATATTTTAATTTTTTGTTTTTAACCTAAAATTTGTATCATTTAGTAGAAATTAACAAAAATTTTATCCTTAATAAACAATTAGTTTATCCTTAATTTGGTTGAACGTAAAATTAAATATCTTAATTAGTTTTAATATAATTAATTATTAAACTCAAAGTTTCAATTTAAAAAAAAATTTAAAATTTAAAATGCTTTTTTTTATATTTTTCTAAATAAGTTTTATACCTCTAAATGAAAAGTGCTCATTTTTTTTATATATAAAACCAAATAGTTTTTCTTCAATATATTAATAAGCTCAATTAAATATCTTAATTACTTTTGACGTAATAACGTTTTAAAATATAAATAATAAATTAAAAATAATAAAATTAAAAATTCTCTAAATACATATCGTAATTCGTAATATATCACTGTTTTTTTTTGTACCAAGGGGTGAATACAATTAAGAGGGTGATTCCAATAAGGGTGGTTGGAATATATGTAAGCGATATCATTGGCAACAGTCACGAATAGGTACTGAAAGTGAGCGGAATTTAAAGAAATTCGATTTTCTGTTTTCATGTTTTCCCACTTTTGTTTTGCTTCATTTTATTCGCCAATTTATTTGTATTTAAATCGCGCACGTTGCTTAGCAATTAGAAATTTCGATATTGATTATTATTTGCGCCGATTCACCACCCCTGGCTGGGCAAAAAGGGTCAGATGTCAGTATGTAGTACTTAGATTGTACGTGTATTGTAAATGTTAGATATATTTCCAAGATAGATATGCAAATGCGCCCCATATCGATTCGACGCTTCTAGTTTGGCTTTTTATAAAATATTCGAAACCCCCGCGAGGTTAATGTAGTTGTGAGAGGTAGTTTAATCGCAGAATTAATTACTGTATGCGACGATGACGCGCGGAATAAATCAATTTCCCTTCGTTGTTTGGCCAGAGAAGGAAACTTCGCGTGTCGTCGACGGATTTTCTTTACGTTTTTTTTGTCGACGTTTAGTTTGTGTGTTTTATTAGTTTTTATGGCTGTTCGTGACGTCCTTTTAATAGCTTTATTGTTTATTTATAAAACTAAGGGCGAAACTGTTTTGCGACGCAGATTATATGATTCAGATTCGATCGTAATTTATTTTTGTAAAGTTTTTTTAGTTTTGAAGAAAAAGTCATGAGTTTAAAGCGAGATTACGTCAAAACTATTAGAGGTAATTCAATTTTCTTTTTACTAAATTAAAGAATAACTTATTGTTTATAAACAATAAAACTTTGAAGTATTTATATTAAGTAATAAAAATTTTACAAGCAAAAATATAAAAAGTTAATTTCTAACAAAAAAGTTGGTTTTCAAATTTTTAATTTTGAGTTTGAAAAATAATAACGTAAAAAATAATTAAGATATCTAATTGATCTTTATACCAACTTAATGATGAATTATCTGAGATATTAAAACAACAATTTTATTAATTTATACTAAGTAATACAAATTTTATGGACATAAACATAAACTATAGCATTTTTGTAAAACTTCAAAAGTTTCATTTACTATTGTGACTTTAACAATAAATAACAAAAAAACTAATTTAGATACAGAATTGATCTTTTCAGCATATTAAAGTTAAGTTTCTTGTTAATAACTCTTAGAAAAATCATAATTTTATACTAAGTGGTACAAATTTTACAGGTATTAACAAAATTTGTAACATTTCAGGAAAAGTAAAACATTTCTACTATAAGTTGTGATTTTACAAATTATTAACGTAAAAACTAATTAAGATAAATAATTGATCTTTTCACCATAATAAAGACATGTTTTTTGTTAACTACCAATAAAAATATCATAATTTTATACTGAGTGGTATAAATTTTACAGACAAAAATACAAATAATAACATTTTTGTAAAAGTAAAATATTTTTATTTTAAGTTGTGATTTTAATAATTAATAACGTAAAAACTAATTAAGATAAATAATTGATCTTTTCACCATTATAAAGACAAGTTTTTCGGTAATTACCAGTAAAAATATCATAATTTTATACTGAGTGATGTAAATTTTACAGGCATAAATACAAATAATAACATTTTAGTAAAAGTGAAATATTTGTATTTTAAGTTGTGATTTTAATGATTAATAACGTAAAAACTAATTAAGATAAATCGGTGATCTTTTCACCTAATAAAAGATTGTTTATTTGTTAATAATGGATAAAAATTTAATAAATATATACTAAGTGGTACAAATTCTAAAAGCAACAATAAAAAATGTAATATTTTTTTGTAATTTTCACTTTTTCCAAGAAATTACCAACAAATAATTAGTTTATTAATTTATTTATAATAAATGACTAATTTCTCATTGTTAATTAATTTAACACTACCCAATATTATTTAATTAATTTTATTTTTGATTTTTTATAATTTTTTTAATAATTCTAACTAAAAATGTAAAACTTACTAAATAAAAACGTTGTTTGTTAGTAAATGAAACAATACATAAACATATTATCACTTTCATTAATAATTACATATAAATAATTAACATTTTACATTTTTCTAACAAATATTCAATTTGCACCACTCTGTATACTTTCCGTATTCTCCCTTCTTCGTACTACGCATGCGCTTGGCCTGTGCGCACGCGTAGTTGCCCAACAGCTGACTGACTTCCCAACAATCAACTCACCGGTGACATGCATAACCTTTAAATTTATAAACGTGCCAGTCAAAAACGCTTTGTTTACATCAAAATTAAGCAAAACTCTACTAAAATTAAAGTGTATAAAGCTTAGAAATGTCGAACACCGACTTCCTACAGCTTGGTGAGCATAAATTCTTCAAGCAGCTGCGTGAAACTTTACCGAAAACCTCGTCGACGTCGAAAGCCAAGAGTGTGATCGCCGTCCGTGATGACATGCTGTACGCTTGGGACGCCCGGGACAACTGTGTGCTGGCTTTAAACATCAAAACAGTGCGTTTACATGAAGGAGAAGACATTCCACATCAGGTTCGTACATTTACAACAACATTTTTTGTGATATTAGTTAGTTTTAAGTCAAAAATCTGATTGTTATTGTCGATATTGAGGTTTGTTTTGGTTCAAATGACATTGACGCATGGCGCATGCGCGGGATATTTTGTACATACTGAGTGTGATACGAAGTTTTATTGTTACATTTATTTTATTTTTTTAATGAAAATTTTATTTTATTGTTATTATTTTTATGTATGTTTTGTTTTGAATTGTGTTTGGTATTTTTTGTGAAATTATATTGTTATTTTTTTTATTAGTTATTTTGAGGTTATTTCCTTAAAATAATTTTAGGTTATAAATTAATCAACTATTATATACGGTAAGTGAATATTTTATTTTTATTTACTTGTATTGATTTTTTAAAATTAACCTAACCTGAAACATTTACCCCCATTGTGGTTAAAAATCAATGTTTTTTTTTTATTTTGGTCTTGTCAACATAAATTAACATGCGGCAACGATACACGCGATTTTTTTTAAACTTTATTAACTTTTTCCACTGCGTAGAGCAATAAATTTCGGCATTGTGCACCACCTATTGTTCCAAACTCGCGGTAACATCCCCCATCCCCCGACATCGGTCGACATCGTCGTGGAGTCTCGCGGTGGTGGCCGTTCGTTGCGAATCGTTTGTCCGAAGTCGATTTGCATACTTTTACAATCCGAGACGCAACGTCGCGTTCGCCACCCCTCACACCCTTTGCACCCCCTTGGAATATTTATATTTCGGCAATTGTTGTATTCACAATCGTACATACAATCGCACAATCGAATCCGGATGCGGATTCTCCGAAAGAATTACTACCCTTAATAAGAGAAAAAGATACACCGGGTAGTATACTAAGGGGTGGTACAAAGTCTAAGGGTGATAATGATAATCGAGAATTTAGATTTTCTGTTCGTTTTTGGTTTTGGTTTTGCTTTCTAAAATGAACTGGTTTAAAGGATGCTGGGCGAGTACAGAGGGAAATAAGGGATGAGGGTTGTTAAGGGTCCGGTGGTGGTATGCTTGCATTTATAATTCCTGCTTCGAGCAGCATCCGTTCGGCGCATTCGGAATTACTTATCGAGCAAAACAATAGAAATTTTATGATTTTTCCGGTTTTCCGGGTTTTGCACCGATGCCTCCGCACCATTCCTCTCTCACCCTCTGTACTTTTGTTGTACGCGCACACAATCATCACATCCCTTCCGCTTTTATTAATTTTATTAATTCTTTTCTTTTACTTTTGTTCTTTCCGAAAGCATTATTCGCGTTTTATTGTTTTTTTTTCTCCTCTTTTGCGGCCAAGTTTTCAAGCGTGCGTCCTTCATCTTTCATCCCTTATTTTACGTCAAAACGTGTCCTTTATTAGTCAATGAGAAATTGTTTGAATGTTTGAATATTCATGCGTCTAAAGTGATTTTTTTGTGCGTTGTTGTTGGCTCAGTGTTCAATGAATTCTTTGTTTTCTGCGCGTACAGTGCGAAAACAGAACGAAAATTTGATTTCCTTCGTGTTTTAGGGGTGCAGTTGTTCACTGTTCACCCTATTGCATGAAAGAAAATGCTTGGTTTCGTATGTATGTGAGCAATGTATGCAGAAAATTGCTAGTTTATGATGTTTGGAGACGTTTGCAATGGGCCGCGTCGTTTTGTGACGATTTTCCACATGTTTGCCGACGATTTTGTTTGAATAATTCAAAAATTATGCGCGTTTGAATGCCGAAATTGGGCGCACAATATGCTGGAATTTACGATTGCTATTGTAGTGCAGCAATCGTGATTCAATCGAGTTGCACAAAAGAAAATTGAATGAATAACATTTGATGGAAACTGTTTATCAAAAAAAATTGTTTAGAAACTTTAAGAAAGTCAAAGTTTAAGGGTGATTAAGGGTATAATTTTTGCGATATTTGAAATATTTTTGAAGATAATGATAGATTATTTAATTCTTAACAATATGGGTAATTTTCATAAATTTATACAGGGTGGTATTATTTTTATAGCCGAAAAACAAAAGTCTTGCATTTTACGATAAGTTTTCTGTTGGATTCATGAAAACTGCGGACAATTTTTAACTTTCAGGACGTCTCACGTCTAGCCTATTTATGAGATTTTAATTATTTTTATAGGTGTTGATAGAGAATTTAATTCTTAATAAAATTGGTAATTTTTAGAAATATATACAGGGTGGTTTAATATTTATAGCAAAAAAACAATTGTATTGTGTTTTACGATATGTATACTTTTTTGATTTCGATAAATTCGAAACAATTTACAACTTTAAAGACTACTCACGTCAAAACTAATCAAGAGATTTTAATTATCTTTTTAGGTGTTGATAGAGAATTTAATTCTTAATTAAATTGATAATTTGGGTACCTTTACATAGGGTGATGTTATTTTTATAGTTAAAAAACAAAAGTACTATATGTTACGATAAATTGCGAAAAATTTGAAACAATTTTCAACTTTAAGGCCGACTTACGTCTAAATGAATCTTCAGATTTTAATTATTTTTTTAAGTGTTGATAGAGAATCTAATTCTTAACAAAATTGGTAATTTTTATAAATTTATACAAGGTGGTGTAGTTTTTATAGTTGAAAAATAAATTTACTGCATTTGACGTAAAGTTTACATTTTGATGGAGAAAAATTTGAAAAGGTTTCTAACTTTAAGGGCGACTCACGTCTAAACTGAACAAAAAATTTTATTTATCTTTTCAGATATTGAAAGATAATTTAATTGCTAACAGAATTTGTAATTTTTATAGTTTTATACAGAGTGTTACGGTTGTTATAAAAAAAACAAATATTTTGATTAGAAGTAAATTTTATAGCGATGCAATGCATGTGAAATATACGCGTTTGTTACTGCCTAAAACAGGTTTGTGGTTGATGTATAGGGTAGTACAATAAGGGTTAGGGGTGCAAAAGTACCCCTAAATGAACATCGACGTGCAAACGTAAAAATGACAAATGTCACAAATGTATATTCCGCGTACTCGCTGTCGAAGACATGATTTTTGTATAGAAAATATTAGGATATATCGACAACCCCCGCGCGCAGAAAAAAAATTTGCATCCCTAATAATTTACCCAAAAAATATTAATCCCCACGGAGGGATTTTCTTGTGCACGCCAATATTCGGGTTACTTAAAAAATAATGTATGATTTATTTGTTTTTTTTTTTGGTGCAACTGTCGCTACTACTCTGCAACCCACATGACATTCACATTGGCATGTGGGTTGCCGGTGTTCAATGGATTTTTTTCTATATCAACATTTCAGCATTTCATTCTTCATCCACCGATGAAGATGACATTTGACAAACCGCGCGCATACCACAAATCGCCATTTTCGTAAATTTGACATTTGTTTTTTCACGAAAGGAAAATTTATTGCCGAATGTTATTTACATGCCGGAGCTTTTGTGCTTTGCGCGTAGAAAAGTTGATTCGATAGGGACTCAATAAAACTTTAAGCTCACAACACACCGAAGAAAAAATATGTCGAGTTAAAGGACACAACACGCGATTGTGTGGACTTGGCGGGTGCAGGGGGGGGTGGGAAATGTGGAAACGCCGGAAGCGGAACATACGCGTGTGAGTGTAGGGTAAGGAAAAGAAAAAGAAATACGCACATATGTCTAGTCTCGCCGGTCGTTTAGGAAATCACCGCGGCGAGTTATTCCTGCAAGAGCGGCGAGACTCGCAGGATAACGCGTCTCGGGGTAGTATTCTCGCGAGGCGCGAATGATAGAGCCCTCCGTCGGCAATCGGATAAGGATAACAAAGATAAAAGGACAAATAACCGAATAAGCAATTGCATCACGCACGCACACACTCGCAGGATCAGGATTCGGGATCTGGATCTTTAGATGCGCCGGGATCAAAGTCCTGGGCGTGCGAGACGAACTCGCAGAATATAAATGTTTTAACCCACCACCACCCCTTGCTGTTTTACCAAAAACGCGCAGAACACAACGATTTGTTATCGAAGAGTAATGGCTATTGTCCTTTGAATCCTTTGAGATTTTTTTTTCTCTTGCAATAAAACAAATATTTTATTTCCCGGGAAACTAAAAGAAAAATACAAATTTGGTTTTAGTCTTAAAATAATAACAATTATCGTTAATATTCCCTGAAGGACGTGTAAGGACATTGTCGTTAAATCTTGGAAGTCCTTAAGACTCAATGTCCTCGGGACATTTTGATTCAAGTGCCCTAAAGTCCATGCGTCCTTCGATGGTCATCTAGAGTCGGGTTTTATTCTTTGCGTAACTTTACAGGACGAGCACGTTGTCCGGCGTTGGTCCTGTTGGCGGTAAGGATGTGTGGTGTGGTGATGCTGTATGTGTTTGTTTGTGCGTGTACGAGGCGATGACGGCGACGTGGTTGAGATTAAGCCTGCCGGCCGGGGCGGCGCTAATTTGCGCCGCCCCCCACGACATCATCGCGTTCTCGTCCTTTCATCCTTTGCTCGCGTCCTTTAAACTTAAATCGAAACGGGCGAGCGCGCCATCCAATGCTCGACGAGCTCTCTGGACGCGAGCGCGAGACGCCCACCTTTTTGCCGCCGCCGCTGCCACCGCCGACAACTGAAGAGCAACAATGATTATTGCAAATTGCGCATGGATGGTAAACATTTTAAGGGATGAAGGATTTGTAGTGTTAAGATTTAGATGTTTCTTAAAATCCTGATCGTTTTGAATTATTTGATATATAATTTAAGTGTTGGTTATGTATTGGTCCTTGAAAGATCTGAAATTTGATATTTGAAATTCCAAGTGTTCATCACCAAATAATTACGAAGTCCTCAACAGCGTATTACGATTATTGTCCTCGAAAAGGGTGTGCGAAATACCAAAATTCCAAAAGGACACTTTATGTCCTCTCGTCGCGCAGGACTCGCGAGTCCTTCATGACCATTCGCGCAATAGTGCAATAGTTTCAAAGGACTCTTGTCTCTTTGGATCGTAATCGTCACACCTGTATGCCATGCGGGCTCCTCCAGCAGGTCCTTAGAACACATTCACGTTCACATTCAAGCGTGTCGTTGTCGTCTAATGATTGTAGGACATTACCCCAACTCGTAAGGATCTTAACATCTTGGATGTTAGAATTTTGGGTAAGAGTCGAATTGTCACGTGTTGGTTGGTGCTGCTAAACGTCGAATGTCAAAACGTAATAAGGACTTGAATTTGCTCCCAACTGGTCCTTCGAACCGGATTCGTGCAGGAAATAAGAATTCTTGAACAATGCACAAAATGGGAAATAAGAACATGATGAAGTGAAGTGTGAAGTGATGAAGCGAGATGTTCAAGAAGTTGGAAGCGGGTTTGTGCCGAAGGCGGAGGGGGTGATGGCAGCAGGAGGAGGACTCGTCGTCGCAGGACTCTCCAGCGGAGAGTTGAGCAGGTGTAATTGCACACGGACGAGCGTTCCAATTTCCCAGCCCAAGCACAGGCTTGCTGCCTGCTGGCTTTAGTCTTTATATTAACATTCCAGAATGTTCGGGTTCTTTAAATATATTAAGCGCAGGATAACACACAAGACACTCGCAAGGACATTAATGTCACTGGTGCAAAGTGTAAAACGACCCATCGTCGATGATCATGACGAAATTAAAGAATTAATCAACTTGACTTTGAGTTTATTTCAAGGATAAATTAAGGAGTTTTATATTATCCTTGAAGATGATATCAAAAATAGTGAAAAGATATTTTTTTTTATTTGGAAATATTTAGTTTTTTGGGTGGTAATTTTATATCACTCAGTATAAAATTATCAAAAAATTAGGGGTTGTTTACAAATAAATTTATGATATTTTGGTGAAAAGATCAATTTTGTATCTTTATTAGTTTTGAGGTTAAAACGAATTAAAGTCAAAATTTGTTTTTTGGGGGAAATTTTTGATTGATTTGATTATGTGGTGTTTTTAATTATAACTTTGGTATCGCCCAGTATATAATTATGAAATTTTGGGTAAATATTAAAGATAAAATTATCTTTCATTGGGTAAAAATATCATGTTAAAATCTTGATTAGTTTTGACGTGATAATGATTTAAAGTGAAAATTTATTTTTTTTAAGAAAAAATTGTGATTTATTTGATTTTATTTCATTTTTTAATTTTAACTTTGGTATCACCCAGTATAAAATTATGATATTTTGAGTAAATATTAAAGATAAAATTATCTTTGATTAGGTTAAAAGTTCATGTTAAAATCTCGATTAGTTTTGACGTGATAACGATTTAAAGTTGATATATTTTTATTTTTCTCAAGAAAAATTAAGGATAATAAAAATTTCTTTATGTTATTATCCGGCAGAAAAGTTTTTAATAGTTTCCCACAATGGCGTGGCTAAAATCTAGGATTATTATTAAATTATGACCGACATCCTGCCACTACGGATTTTCGTCTTGTATATTTGGTCCATGAATACTTGAATCCTTGTTGAATCCCAGCGACGCTTCCTTCGCCACGCTCTGCGTCGCGCATTGAATTTCCTTGGCTGTGTCGCATCGTTGCGCCATCGTTGGCTCGACGTCTTGAGATGGGAACCGGCGCGGCTTCCTTTCGTCCCGTTGGCGCGCGCAGGATTCAAAGGTAATAAATACGAGAGGACAATGGACGCGCGGCAGTAAAGTGTAGATTTTCGAAAACAAACTTTGCGCCGCTGTGCGCAGCGTGTCGTTTGGTAATAATAGTCGGTAGAGAAGAGTCTCGCTGGTGGTGGCGGTGGCATAAATTACAAAATTAAGGACCTCGTCCTGTGCGATGTGCAAAGAACCACTGGCGGGTGGATGAATGGCGGCGCGCGCGATGCCGAAAGCAGGATGTCGACGCCGACCGACACGAGGAAGTTCTCGCGCCGGAACACAATGTCGTTCACGTTGAACTCATCCCTCGTATTAAAAAGTTTAAGGGTGGGAACGGGTATAAAAGTCAAAATTAAGCAACAAAAAAATTTACACAAAATTTTTGGTTTTGTTTTTTGGATATAATTTTGATATCACCCTATATAAAATGATGAAAATTTTTGTATGCACCCCTAATTAACGGGTCTTTATTTTTATGAAACTACCAATTAGATATCTTATTTAGTTTTGACGTGATAATGGTTTAAAGTTTAAATTTGTTTTTTTGGAGGAAATTTTTGATTAATTTGATTATGTTTCGTTTTTTAATTATAACTTTGGTATCACTCACTATAAAGTTTGGAAATTTTGGGTAAATATTAAAGAATAAATTATCTTTGATTTGGCAAAAAAATCATTTAAAAATTTTGATTATCTTTGACGTGATAACGTTTTAAAGTTGATATCATTTTTGCTCAAGAAAAATTTAGGATGATAAACTTTTTTTTGTTTCTATATAATTTTGGTATCACCCTGTATAAAAAATTGAAATTTTTTTATATACTCCAAAATAACGGGTTTTTAATTTGATGAAACGATTAATTAGTTATCTTGATTAGTTTTGGGGTGGTAACGTTTTAAAGTGAAAACTTTATAAAAAAAATATTCTGAAAGTCCTTAAATGCTTTGAAGGACAATTAAATTGTTCTATTGTAAAACGTTTTATGCAACAATCAAAAGTATCCACTTGTGATTAACCCCTTGAAATGTGAAAATTCTTCCGTTTGTAATTTTTCATCCCTTATACCCTGAGCTGGTTTGAATTGTTTGACTTTTTTCTTCAATTTTCTTTTTCAAGTTAAAGGATCAAGGATTTAAATACTTGCCGCGTAACGTGTATAGTATGTTTTATTCCTCTATGTCTAACAAGGGGGTTGAAGGGCTGAAGTTGACGTTTGCATGTTCGACAAGAGTTTTACAAATCGCCGACGACAAGAATAAAGCACAGGACGAAACCAGGTCTCAATTGCTATAATTATAACCACGCAATCCTTTTTTATTTTCAAAAAGGGGTTGTTAAGCTTGTAAGGACGATTATGTTCTAGAAAATTGTGTACTGTAGCCCGATTAGTAATTATTGTAATTATCGAGTTCTACAATTTTTTTGATTTTTTTTTAATTAAAAATTTTAAGGGTTGTTAATATATTAGTCCTTCAGGGTTGTGACTTGACTTTAGAAGTTTAGAGTTTAAAGACGCAAAGGTCAGGGTGTAAATTGTCACTTGAGTGACCGATATCAATTTTGCTACCCTAACTCTTCGATTAACCCCTGTTGGTGTTGTTCGTGTATTTGGGGGTAGATTCAAGCATCGGGATCAGAGTCCCGAGTTCGGAAACATGCGATCGGGCAGTTGGATATTTTGTGCGACACTGTTGGGGTTTGTCGTGGGGTGGATATATCAGGGGTGCGTTTCGACACTGACCGTTTGTTTATCGGCTGGGGTAGTTGCCCACCGAACGTGCTGGCGTGCCATATCAACAGGTGCTTGTAAAGTCCAATGTCCGAAGAGTATAATGCACGCGTCGCAGGGGTGGAAACGGCGTTGGCGATGGCGCGGTCAGCCCTTCTTACTCAAGGGATGAAAATGTTGTAAGTTTTGACCCCGGGTAAGTTTGACCAAGTTTACCAAAGTCAAAGTACTTATAAACAAGTCGAAGGTTAATACATTTATCATTAACAAATCATCCCTTAAATTTGTCAATAAGGGTTGATTGTAAAATTTTTGAAAAAAAAAATTTTAAAAATTGTTGGGTATTTAACGAGTTAATAAATGACTTGGACAGAAAATGTTTTAGTGTAGGGGGTAGTCGTCATATTGCTCGTGTTGTATTGCAGGATTTAATCCTGCGAATCCTGCGACGTTGATTATTATTTATATTAATAATTCACGACCCGGTGCGGCGGTAGGACGGCGACGACGAAGATTAGAAATCTCGACGTCCCATTGCTCACTGTCGCCCGCGCCGTTTCCTTTTACCTGATGTCCTGTTTTGAGGATCACAGGAGAAGGATCAACGACTAGTATTAGCAAGAGTGTGAGCGGTGGTGGGGGGAGGTGAAGAGGTGGAAACGCAAACCTAGACGGTGATTTAATTTTTTCCAGTCGTATTTAGTGTTGAGCACTCTTGCACCCCCAAACTCCCAACTACCCCTAAAAATTTTCCTCAAAGATATCAACGTTCAGGTCGAAGGGGATGAGGAGTGAGGTTAAGGTCGATCCACAGGGACATGAAATGTATTTATCACAAACACACCCTTAACATTTTCGGTGAAAGTAAAAGATTTTTTTACTTTTAATGTTGATTGTAACAGGATTGGATTTATTTTTTCACATTTAAAAGTTAAAATATTTAAAGTAAGAGATGTTAGGGTTGTAATATGTTAGTGCAACCCTGTGGGGGGTGGTTTTTGTTATTTTTCTATATTCATTTAATTTCATTTGCGTTTATTTTACGAGCATTATCTTATCTCCTAAGGGAGGGGTGGTTTTTGTTGCTTGTTGCCACGCGTCGTTGGCGGTGGTCGAACACGACGCTTTTAATGATAATTTTTATAAATTAACGATATTAATGTTGATTATTATTCGTCCTGGGTGCTGCCGCCAGGACGAAGGACGATTTGTTGCGCTTCATTTCGCTTTTATTTACGACGCGCGCTTGCATTTTATTGTGTGTTGGGCTTATGCGTCGGGGTGCATTTGTGCATGACGTGGTTTGGGATTAATTAAAACAGGTAATTAACCGATATTAATTTACAGGACTGAATAACTCCTGACAGGATGTGACTAATTGAAAACAAGGATGTGCACTATTAGACTTGGAAATGTAATAAATGCATATATTTTTTACGTTGTGGATAATGGGTTTAGTATATTTTACAAAATTATGAAATTTTCGGATTTAATAGAGGGAAAGTTATATTTTTATTGAGGGTTGGAAATATGTTTGTGACTTTAATAGTTTTGATGTTATAAGTCTTTGAAGTTAAAAGTTTAAATTTTGTACTTTTTTCTCGATTTGAAATTGTTTAGTTTTTAATTGATAACTTTTGTATCACTCGGTATAAAATATTGGTATTTTTGGGGATGTTACGCAAATAGTTAGGGTTAAATTTAATGAAAAGATAATAATTATATCTTTATTAGTTTTTGCTTGATTACGTTTCAAAATCAAATTAATAATTTTGTTTTGTTCAATTGTTGACTTATTTGAAATTGTTTACTTTCTTTGTTATAACTTTTGCATCACCCAGTATAAAATTATCAAATTTTGATTGGATATTCTCAAATTAATTATCTTTATTTTCCGGTAATGAACAAAATTGTACCTTAATTAGTTATCACGTGACAACGCTTCAAAGTCAAATTCAACAAAAAATGTTAATGTCGTTAATTTATTTTTGTATGTGGCTGTTATTCGTCCTTGATGATGAATCCTGCGAATCTTAGTAAATTCCAGTAATCAACCCAGAAAGTAAGACAGATGACGCAAGCGATTTATATCGGTTTAATATTGTTCTGACCGACCACACAACTATTTTTATTAGTATTGTCCTGCAGCGCTACTCCCTACGCAGTGAATTTTAGTCCTTAAGGATAATGACTTAACGAATGTCATTGGCCCGTCGCACGTTTTCCTCCAAGGCTTTGATGACACAATGACTGGTTGGGCAAAGTTAATATTTGTCGACGCCACGACGATCCATCCTGGTGTCTTTGGTTGTCTTTTGTTGATTGCAGGACGAAAGGAAGCGAATCGTAGAAACACAAACGGAGAAAAACGATCGTAATCGGTCCGAGTCGTGGATACCGGATTGCGATCGTTTATCTTGTAAAGAAAACCGGATGTGGGAGTTTCACACAAAATGTTTAATATTAATTTATACAGGGTGTTGCGGTTTTTCATCCCCTAAACGAAAAGAAAAACAAAAATTTAATTTTTTAAATTTTGAATCTGTAAATATTTTATGCAATTTTTTTGCCCAAAATTTTTGAACCGACTTAAATTATCCTTGAGTTATCCCTAAGGATGATTTGTATGTCTAGGATTCTTTGGTATGTTTGCGTTCTGTTCCAAATTTTTTTTAATCGAACTAATGTTTTGTTTACGTTACAATTTGTATCCCAACGGATTTGAATTGAATTCCATGCTGCAGGACGAGACAAAGGACGATTAATTTGCTTTAGACTGGAAATTTTTCGATGCGTCACAATTCCTGAAGAAAAAACTGATTTATTGGCCAATACACATTTTTTTTTCTTGCGCGCGCCCATCTTGGTTGATTCAAAATCTCTATCGCGTCGTTTTATCCTCTTCGTCCTGGTTTTGCATGTGCACCACCCCTCGTTTTTGCCATTAGCCATTACGCGCTATATGCTATATTATCAATTCCAATATTGCTTGCGCAAGTTCTCATTTTGCTTCAGCGTCTCCTTTTTTTCTGATCCTTATTTTTCCCTATCTGCGTCGGTCTTGCATCCTCCACTACTACCCTTAACCGTTATTTTTTCCGCGGGATGAGCCGTGCAGTAACAGTAAAGGAACATTAAAATTAACTTAAGAGCCTCTTTGAATGATGGCCCATAGTTATGTTAAAACGTTTTTTCCGGCTCTTGCCGCACCGAGGGTTTGGTGCAGGCGCTACGAGGAGGCAAATGTTCGTTATCCTGCGCCAGACGAGCCGGAAAATTTCCGATTTTGCATAAAATATAGATAAAGGTTATAAGCAATATTTTGTTTTGCTTTTGAGTACTGCGAGATGCGTTTTAAGGATTTTATTAAGGATTTTTTGTATTTAGGGGATGATTTTTTTCTTGTAACACAGTTTTCTGTTTGGCTTTTTGATTATAATTATTTGTACACTTGGTATAAAATGATGAAATTTGGTATGAATATTCAGAATTAGTTGGTCTTTAATTTGGTGCAAAGAAAAATTAATTATTATTTTAAGTTTTGACGTGACAACACTTTAAAGTCAATATTTAGTTTTTGTTTTACATATTGTAGTGGTCAAACATTTTTCAATCGTTGATAACTTTTATATCACTTGGTATAAATTACTGAAATTTTTAGTAGTTACTAACAATTAGTTTATCTTTAATTGAGTGAAAGGATAATTATCGTAACTTTAATAGTTTTGACGTGATAGCACTTAAAATCAAAATTTAATTAAAGAAAAATTTACAAAGTTTTCTGTTTGTTTTTTGATGATAATTATTGACACGCTTGGTATAAAATTATGATATTTTGTATGAATATTCAGAATAAGTTAGTCTTTAATTTGGTGTTAAGAAAAAATAATTATCATTTTTAATTTTGACGTGATAACACTTGAAAGTCAATATTTAGATTTTTGTTTTTTATTTTGTAGTTGTCAAACATTTTTCTAATATTGATAACTTTTATATCACTCGGTATAAATTACTGTAAATTTTATTATTTACTAACAATTAGTTTCTCTTTAATTTAGTGAAAGGATAGTTAACGTAACTTTATTAGTTTTGACGTAATAACACTTTAAACATAAAATTTATTTAAAAAACTTTTTTTTTCACTAAAAATTAATTAAAATTCTTACAATTTTTTTTATCTTTGGTATTGTCAACTATTAATTTATGTCCTTAAAAAGGATTCTTTTTGAATTATCCTTTGGCGTTAACATGCTTTGGTGTGGCGAAGATAAACGACGTCATTAAAAAATTGGAAATTTCGTGCATCACGCGTCGTGTCGTGTTGTGTTGGGCCGCGCATCGAAATTTTGGCGATTTGAGGGTGTCGTCGTCGTTGTCCTTTGTATGTCGTGTCACTACCCACAACCAAAGGACAAATTATCATCCTCTGCACCTTTGGTTTTTTTTTGTTTGTTTTGTTTTCCTGCTTGTTTGAGTCGACACACCGACTCGGACACGACGATATTTGACAACATCACGCGAAAACTTTTGTCCAGGACAACCCTCCGAACACCCTCTTGAACCGAACAACAAAAAAATTATATATACGCAGGTGACACGTTAACTGGATTTATTTATGGGCACATTTTACGATTTGGATTAGAATTCACACGACACTGAATCACAAAAAAAAAACATGTGGAATAGAATTACGGGGATGTAAATCGTATAGGTTACATTAAAGGATAATTTAAGGACACATGTTGAAAAGACATTGACGAGTCTCTGAGGATGCATAAATTAAACGGAATTATGCTTTCGTACCACACCTTTCGATTTATTTAAGTTAATCAAATATTTTCTTGGGGGTGAAAAATTTTGTTTTTTGTATTTTAGTGATAACTTTTGTATTTTATGGTGAAATATTATAAAATTTTGGGGTTTGATTTAGGATTAGTTGTTCTTTAATTAGGGGAAATGATCATTAGTGTATCATTAATAGTTTTGACTTGATAACGCTTTAAAGTTTGATATTTTTATAAATTTATTAGTTTTTGGGTAAAATCAAATATTTTTAATTTTGCAATAATTTCTAAATCACATGGTAGAAAATTATAAAATTTTTATATTGTGTTTACAGATAGATTTTCTATAATTTGGCGAAAAGATTAGTATTGTATTGTTTATAGTTTTGACGTGATGATGCTTTAAAGTTGTTAATTTTATTGAATTGCAAAATTGTGTTTGCACCCAAAATATATTAACGTTTTAGTCATGATGGGACGATTTCGACGGCGCGTAAAGCTTGCCGCTGTAAAGCACTCATCGTCGTATATTACCGAGCACCCTTTTCGAGCTTTGCGCGGGGCGGCGGCGCGCACATCCCCGGCCTCGATACGCTTTATGTGCGCGCTCGAAACACGTTTAATGTTCTATTAATGAACAACAAGAATTTCATTAAAGATTGTTTGTATATCAACGCGCGTCCACTAAATTATGTCGCCGCCTCCGACCGAAAACAACCCCTCGCGCACACATTCCCGCTCGCCATAACGTGTGACAATGCTTACGCAAGAAATTTTTGATTATTTTGTGAAATTTTCATCTTAAATCAAAGTTTTTTTTGTGTGTGTGGACTTTTGAGTGAGCTTTTGATGGGTGGGGGCGGAAAGTGGATAAACAAGACAAAAGAAAATTTATGCCTCTGCAACATTTTGTGGCATACCAAATATTGTTATGCCGAGCTTTGACAATGCGAAAATCGTGTCCTCTTCGAGGTGTCGCCAAACATGCAAAACACAAATCTCGACGTCGAAGACAAATCGTTGGTAATCAACGGCAGAAAGCCGCATTGCTATGGCGGAGGCGGCGGTGGCCGCATTCGAATATGTCACACCTTACCAAAAGTCACACGTAGCGCGCGAGAACAGATGATGCATACATATTTGAGGCGAGGGACAGGCTCGGATAAAAATTACCCCTTTTGATGCACACACACACACTGGTACCTTGCCACCCCCTGAACTGACTCCCACTGTCCCCGAAAACGAGGACAAAGCTTCAGAAATACTAATATCTAATGTCATACCACCACCACCACCACACCAGCAGACAGAATCGCTTTGACTTGGCTTGACAAACGGTCAGTGGACCGAGGTGTGAAATATTTGCCCGTAAAACCCGGCAGAGGGGGACACTGGTAAAAACTCAAATGTCAAATTCGTACAATATCAACGCCTAAATGGCAGCAACTCACTCATGTTTTGTTTGCGGTTATAAATTTGACTACGTACACGTTGAAGTGTCGGTGGTCGACTGGGGGTGAGGGTAACATCTAAGAAAATGGATGCGCGACAATTTACAAATTTAATAACGACACCAGCACATTTTGCATGCTTTGGTCTCCGACCGCAAACAACACCTATTACTATAACCGCATGCGACGCGCCGGCTTTGGATACATTGGAGGCGGCGTTTTGCCGGCCGATAACAATGGCGCGCGCAAGTTGCGCCAACGGCGGTCGTGTGTCGTGTAACAGATTAACGTTTTTGGTCGATGCACATACAATGCCACCGCCGTCGCTGCCGCCACCCACCCCCGAAATTTCTGCAGGCCGCTGGTTCATGTCTAAGCTTTGAATTGAAAGCACCGCAAAGTTAGATACAAGATGGTAAGGTGAAAGCTTTACAAAGCTTTAACGATGGTATAGTATATTTTATTTTTTTTACAAAATAAATTTTGACTTTAGAACGTTATTACGTCAAAACTATTAAGGGTAGAATATTCTGGTTTTTATAAGATGAAAGATTAGTTAATTTTTAATAACTCTGCTGAGTTTCATAATTATATACAGGGTGATGCAAAAGTTATAGTTAAAAAACAAAAATGTAACATTTGACTTTATATAGTAGAGAATTAAACTACCCCTAACTTTAAAGGCCACTCACGCCTAAACTAATCAAAATATTTTAATTATCGTTTCACTAACAGATAGACCAACTAATTGTTAATAACTTCTAAAATTTGTAAATTTTTCTACAGGGTGATACAAAAGTTATAGCCAAATGAAAAAAATATAAAAAATGTATCTTTATTTTTTCGTAGAAAAATTTAAATAAATTAGCTTGTCTTTAATTCGATTAACATGCGATAATTGATTGCGTTGCGTGCGTTTGTAAATGTTTTGCATTATCATTTAGGCGTGCCGAATGCGTGCAACATTTTCAATCGCATGCTGCCGCCGGCGGTGGCGGTTGGTGTGGTTGTGTTTCAATGCGATTACAAATGCAAATCCCATATTGACTGAGCGACTACACCTGTTTTGTGTGTTTTTTTTTGGTGTGTGTTTGTATGGTGTCAGAATTACTATTCCTGCACACAAGGATGTTTTACACAAATAATTTACGAGTCGTGTGCCTGTCCAGGCCGGCGTCGGTCAGTCATCAATGCCTGATGAAAATTAATCACTCGCCGCGCCGATGAAATGAATTAATGAATGACAAGCGCGGGCGTGTATCGGCTCATCATAACACAAACACGAGTCGGGCTTGCCGGACTGCCGTGGACTATTAATGGATTAATTTCGATACGAGTTTTGTTAATCAATTAGCCATTACATGCCATAATGTTTGGTCGTGCCCCAAAAATTGATGACTAGTCCCGGATGGCTCATAAGTCGATGTGTTTGCTGCGACATGACTATGAATTATCTGATGTATTGTAGAGTAGGATTAATTTACATTTGGAGTAATTAACGATTAATTGATATTTACTTTGTAAAATTTTTTATTTTTTAAATTACAGGATTTTTTTATTGTGTTGTAATTATTGTATCACTAGGTATAAAATTGTGATATTTTACAGAAATATTTAGTATTAGATGGGTTATCAATTAGTGAAAAGATAATTAAAATATTTTAATTAGTTTCGGTGTAATGTAAGCTTAAAGTTGAGTTTTGGTTTTTAAAAAATTATGGTTCAATGTTGATATTTTGTTTTCTTATTATAACTTTTGTATCACCCTGTATAAAATTTTAAAATTATCTATATTTATTCCTAACTAGTTTATTTAATAATATCTGAAAAGATTATTAAAATATCCTTGATAGTTTTTGTGCTATCGACCCTCAAAGTTGATTATCCTTGAAGAATTTACTAATTTTAGTCATTAAAAATCTTCTACAGTAATTAAAAAAAAATCTATAGGTATTTTCCTCTAGAGGGTTGTTACTTATTGCCGCCCTCTTGTAGTGCCCACCGTCAGGTTAAAAAAATCGTCCTTATTCTGTTCGAAACCGACATAAAACATTGGAAACAAGACAGGGTTGGTCATAAAAAATGTCATTGAACAAGATGTAAAGCCTATTTGGTTTAGGAAAAAAAAGCTCACTCACACTAACGCAATTTTAAAAAGTTGGGAATCTTCAAGGATCTCTCGAGGACCTCAAAGAATCTCAAAGGGGTGGTTCAGCCAAATGTCCTTGCTCTGGCTCGCCTTACGCCAATAACTGCTAATTAAATTAACTTTTTAATGGGCTCTTTTTCACTTTTCCCGTTACCGACACACACAACCCCTTTAAGCAAACGCGCAACCCTCTTTCGTCCTGTTTGGACGATATCGCGATGGGACGGTTTGATATCCATATCCGGTTCGGGCAAAGACGCAAAGACACTTGTTATCTAATATCTTGCAACCCTTTTTCGAAGTCTCAAGTCAAACCAAAGCAAAACTCGAAAGGGTTGAAAGGACTTTTGGTGGAAGGCAACGGAATGAAGGCAGGAAGCAAAAAAAAAAAACACAGAAAAATGTGGTTTGATCATAAACGCAAACGGAGAAGGGTTATTAGTGCGCGCTATAACCGTAAAAATGAGAAAAGCAAATAAAAAATAAGGGATGAATGTTCTTCGACCCCTTTTTTTTTTCTTTGGTATTTTTTTTCGTCCTGTTGGTAAAGTCAAAGTCGAGAAGACAAGAAGCGTCATAAAAAATGTTTGCTTTCTCAGCGTTGCGTTACAATCCTGTTTTACACCCTTAAAAACATGCCTTAAAATACGGAGGAATAAACGCTCGGGAAAAACGTATAAAAAGTAAAAGTAAAGGGTTAGTAAAAGTCGGGCGGAAAAAATGTAAAGAAGGGTCGTAATTAGAATTGTATTATTAAATATTAACATCTGTCTTTTCTCCACTGACTGCGAGTGGGTATTTTTTGAAAAAGATGCAGAATTTTTTTTTTGTATTTGTCTTGGGGGATGTTAATTTGTACCATTTTAAGATGTTACTGCACAAAAGAAGAAAACGGAATCAATTTTTTATTATATTAACGTTTTGTAGGAGAAAAAAAGGACGATTTTGATCTTTTTTTTTGTGTACCACAAACAGGATGTGTAATTAAACTTTGGGTTGTAAAAAAATTTAATTAAGAATTTATTTTGTTTTAAATTTTAACTCGTCTTTTCAAATTTTTATTTTTAAGTATTAACATTTTTGAGAGTATTGACTTTAAACCGTTGTCACGTCAAAAGTTATAAAGATAGATAATTGATTTTTTCACCAAAATTTATATAGGGTTTTAGCTTATAATTATACTAATTTTTATAATTTTCTACTGGGTGATTCAAAATTATTCGCAAACATTAAAAAAATGTGTAAGTTTTAGTTTGGCAAAAATTAAATTTCTTTATTTTTCAAATAATTTATGTAACACTCAGTATAATAAATTGCTATTACGTTGAAGTACTTTTTATTAGTTACTTTATTAAGACCTGAAAAGAAAATTAAAATATCTTTTATAGTTTTTGAGATATTTAACTTTAAAGTTTTGTCCTGTTAGTTTTTCATGAGAATTTTCGCATAGCAAAATTAATTTTTTGACTTTAAATATTTCTCCCGTAAAAACTAATAAAGTTAGCATCTTGGTTTTTTGACTAAATGAAAGATCATGTTTCTGTAAATAAATTTCGTGATTTGTAGATTTTTATACAGGATGTTTGTACATTTATAGCTTAAAAACAATGAAAGAATTTTCAAACTTTTATTTTTAAGTATTAAAGTTTTTGATTGTTTTAAAGTCTTGACTTTAAACCGTTGTCACGTGAAAAGTTATAAAGATAGATAATTGATTTCTTCACCAAAATTTATATAGGGTTTTAGCTTATAATTATATTAATTTTTAAAATTTTCTACCGGGTGATTCAAAATTATTCGCAAATATTAAAAAATGTGTAATTTTCAGTTTGTCAAAAATTAAATTTCTTTATTTTTCAAATAATTTATGTAGCACTCAGTATAATAAATTGCTATTAAGTTGAAGTACTCTTTATTAGTTGCTTTATCAAGATCTGAAGAGAAAATGTAAATATCATTTATAATTTTTGAGATATTTAACTTTAAAGTTTTGTCCTGTTAGTTTTTCATGAGAATTTTCGCTTAGCAAAATTAATTTTTTGACTTTAAATATTTCTCCCGTAAAAACTAATAAAGTTAGCATCTTGGTTTTTTGACAAAATAAAAGATCATGTTTCTGTAAATAAATTTGGTGATTTGTAGATGTTTATACAGGGTGTTTGTAATTTTATAGCCTAAATACAATGAAAGGAAATTACTTGAAACTTACTTGAAACAAAATTTGTGCTTAAGGCAGGCAAATCGTTTACTAAATAATAAACTTATTACGTTCGCTAAATTAAGCAAAACAATTGAACAGATTTTCTCGATTTTCCTATGGTGGAAAACCGTGCTTGCTTTTCTCTTTCCTCCTCCCTTGGCATTGTCGAAGCAAATGTTCAAACAATGAAATTCGTATTCGAAGAATGTGTTCCAACCATCTCTCCCCACATAGTGAATGTGTATATGTGCGACCTTTTCGTCCTTTCGTTGTCGTCCTTATTCCATTCTTCCAACAGCGCACAAAACGCCGAATTGAAACATTTCAAACACATTGAATTGTCTTGGTAAAGTCTCAATTCAAAACTAAATTACTGGAAATCTCAACACACACTCAACACCTCTCTCTACCCCATACTGTTTGGCGCGCCTGCGGGGGTTGTGTAGCAGCAACATCTTGAAACACGCGCTTAATTTTCTTCGTCGCGCGTTTGGGCGGTGGTTGCGAAAAAAAATGTGTACGACACTAACAAATAATTAAAATTAAACCTTAAATTACGAATTTACGCGATAATCTGTCGTTGTTTCTCTGTGTGTGTTGGTGTGTGGTATGATTACTGAGAACTGTTTGTGTCATACGCAAACGTTGGTGTTGGGGGTGAGGGGTGCACAAACCGAGACGATAAATTTCGACGGCGAACCGCAAGAATCGCGCGCGTACACACGGCAACAGTCGGCAGTAAAACCTGATTGTAAATTCTAAATTCCGCAACAATACACACCACCCCTTTCTCCGTGGGAGTGTGTGCGCCTTGCAACGCTAGCGCGGCCGGGTGGGTTGGAAAATGTGCGAAAATTGTAAAACGAATAATGAATGAACGCGCACTCACTATAAGTGTGTAGTGTGAGTATTAGTTTGCACAACGTATATAATGTTTATTGCCGTCCCTTTCGACCCTTTAAGGGATGTGGGTGCTCATCCCTTAAACGCGTAAGTTTGGTTAATATGTTTTCGTGCTATAAGGGTCATCAAAGATTGAACAAAGCAAGTCATTACGATTACAAATTGCGTGTAAATGGAATTTTTGAGTTAATTGCCAAAACACACATATTTTTGTTTATTGCATCAAATTTGTATCACTTTGTATAAAGATTTGAAAATTTTAATTATTATTAAGGAAAACTTTATATTTAATTTGGTGAAATGTTTAATTTGATATCTTTATTAGTATTGACGTGAGAATTATTTAAAGTTGAAATTATAAATTATTCTTCCCTATTTTGATGAAGAAAAATTAAGGATAATAACTTTGACGTTGAATATCTTAAAAACTAATAAAAATATTTAAGTTTTGTTTTCATATATTTATAAAGTAACTATTTAAGAGTATATTTTATAAATATCATGATTTTATACCGAGTGTTGTACGAATTCTTTAGCTATTACTAAAATGTAATTTTTTGTGTTGTATTTTCTCACAAAAAAATTATTACCTTCAAATGAGTTTATAAACACACACTGTACTTGCTTGTATCCAAAGCTCGTAAATCTTGACCCGTAGACAAGAGGGTCCTGTTGTCCTGTCGTTGCTGGTTAACGCGGTTTTTCGAAAAGTCCGCTAATCCTCGAACGTATCTTGTCGTTTATTCGTTTTTTTATACACCGAACTCGAGGGGTTTGTGTCGGTTGGTGTTTATCCTTTCAGGACTGCGGACTCGGGGGGTGGATAAAAAGAGTTGCAGCGCCGCACAACGACGACGAGTCCTCTCCGTGTACCACAGTTTATTAGTTTGCGGTTTGATTTACATGCTAATCAAATTAACTTGATTAAAATTTGGTTGTTGCGAAAAAAGGTCCTTGGAAATTATTTCACGTGGACATTTACAAAAACGTACCTATATTTCAATAATAAATCTACAGCGTGGTTTATAGTTGGGATGGGGTGGTGCTTTATATTTGCCTCCCTCCCATCTTCAAGGACTATTAATTAATATTCCTCGCCTGCGGTCGCGGCACACATGTCACACCATCACCATGCGAACAAACCGAGTCTAGGCGAGCCAAACTCATTAAAACAGGTGTCCCTCTTGTCGGCGGCTATAATTCAACCCCCTAGCACCCCTAACCTGGAATGGGTGGTGGGTTCTCTGCGTTAGTTACATCCTTTGCGAGGACAATATGACGTCCAGAATGTTTTCTTCGTTTTCCTCGACTGAACGCACGTTATCAACGATCGCTTATAAGTCTTATAGAATTCCAGCAACGTATCTCGTCCAGGATGTTCTTGGTGTCCTTGCGCCGTCTTAAGATACGTTTTCTATGCACGGACACGATCTTTTACCTTTGCTTTAGCATTTGCCGTTAACGTTGCGCACACGTCGCATCCCTATGATTTGACGCTGAGATGCCACCCCATTCCCAACCACCCCTATCCACCCTTGGCTGGCGCGCACAACGGAAGCAAGGTGAAGCCTTCTTAAGGATCTCGAGCTGCTCAGGTTTCAATTAAGTGCCGGCGCACACATGTCCGACATTGGTAATTAATTAGAGCGATATCAAATGATCAAACGCGTCTCGTCTTCGTCGCGTTTTAATTAAACAAATTGATACGCCCTATGCATATTGATCACATCACATTACTAACACGTAAATATGGATCCTTCAAGACCTTTAAGGTTTTTTGCTCATCCTTGATGTTTTACTAGTTTAGAGATTTTGTTTTGTTTTGTTGTCAAACTTTCCAAACGACCGAATGTTACGCATTGATAATGAAACTGGTGACTAAACAATTTTTTTAAAGGACACGAAAATATTTGAGGGTTCATCTGAGTGTGGTTGAGTGTAGAGGGTGGTGGTGTAAGGGATAAAAGGGTTGCAAAAATGTGCGCGCACGATTTGTTTGCATGGACAAACATTGGCGTTTGGTTTCGGTTGCAGGCAGGATAATGGCGAGCATAAATCAATTGCTATCATTGAATCCAATGAGTTTTATTGATGTTTTGCAACATAAACTTTGGTATTTGTTTGCAATACAAACACATTTTTATGGAAAATATCAAAAAAATGTGGGGGAATTTTGTTATTGATTTTATTGCAAACAAAAAGTTTTTGGTTTTGTTAGATTATTATTGTATCACTCTGTATACAAACTTCAAATTTATTGAATTTATTATTAATTTGTTGTACTATCATTATCTGAAAAGAAAACTTAGTTATCTTTGATAGGCTTTGAGATATATAACATCAAAGTTTGTTATCCTTGAAATTTTCTTATTATAAGTATCAAAAGTTTTGGTTTTTTTGACTTTATATCGTTATAGCGGAAAAGCTATTGATGATTAATAATTTATTTCTTTACTAAGTTAAAAATAATATAATGGTTAATATTTGTACTCACTTTTATAATTTTATACAAGGTAATACAAAAGTTATGATAGGATAAAAATATGGGAAAAATTTGATATTGAATTTATTCCAAAAAATAAAGTTTTAGTTTTTGTTAGATTATTCCTGCACCACTCTGTATATCAACTTTATTGTATTTATTCTTTATTAGTTGCACTATCATTATCTCAAAAGAAAACTTTGTTATCATTGATGGTTTTTGAAATATTTAACGTCAAAGTTTGTTATCCTTAAAATTTTCGTAATATAAGTAATATAAAGTTTAATTTTTATGACTTTAGAACGATATAGCGCAAAAATTATTATCGCTTTTTAATTTTTTGTTTTACCAAGTTAAAGATGATGTGTTTGGTAATAAATATACTAATTTTTATAATTTTATACAAGGTGATAAGAAAGTTATGATAGAAATTAGAAAATTTGTTTTTTTTAAATACGACTGTTTTGAGGTTATTATTAATTGATTTGTGGTTGATACTTCCTGTTAAAAGTATTTTGAAGATTTTCTTTTAATTTTCCTGTCACAGGAAATTAAGATTTCAATTTGCACCCCTCACCCCTTCTTTGGCTGCTCACGCTTCACGCACGATCGCCCTGAAACGCGTCTTACACTTTTCTGCGCGTACTTTTCTCATGCTTAGCCAACCAGGACCTGGTGGAAATCTTGACGCTTATCCTGATTTTTCCCCTGTACGCATCACTTGTTTTAATCTACACTTTAACACCTCGCAACACGGTTTTTTCTCTCTTCCTGGTTCAATTTGCTTTTAAACAAGTTCATTTTAATTTTTACCCTGATTATTGGTTTCGTTCTGGCTGGTTGTGAAAAATCAGGACTCGAGGGGTGGCGTGCGCACAAATCGAGCTTGTTATTAAGCGCTCATCAAAGAAACACCTTGCGGCGTGTTTCTGGACGATTTTTTACGTTTTGCAAATTTGCTCATCTTTGAGCAGCCAGGACGAAGATGAGGAAGAATCCTCTTTAACATGACGGGAATTTCCATCGTTTTCCATCATCTATTGCTGCTGCAACGTACAACTTTTCTTATTATCGAAACAACGCTCGAGAGTGTACCCCGGCGCATCAGATGAGGAGGAAAAAATTCGCTTAGCGCGGCACTAATACGAATCGATCCTCGGGATATATAAGGATGTGAGTGTATTGCAAGTAAAGATGGTTCAAGATGGGAGAGGACCTTGTTCGTGTTTTTACGCTCCTCTGCGCTGGAAATTAATAAGTTTTCAACTTGTTCTCGTTGGTTGGTTCGTCGAATTTTTAACTACCCGAAGGCGATTTTAAAAATTGGAATTTTTCCTTCGTCCTTTGCTCGCTAACTGCATCTCTTGTCTCACCGTGTTTTGCTGGTGTACGGGGCTCCCTTGTCTCACTTTTTTTTATTTTATTTCTGCGAGCGCGAACGCAGCGCAAAATCTAACTGAGTTATTTAGTTATTATGGGAAACGAACGAACAGGACGAGCAGAAGAGGTCCTTCATCGTTCGGAATTTTAAATTTTCAATTTTCAATTAAAAACATCTCTCTGGAGAAATTTTCTACGACGAAAACTTTTTTTTTTGTTCGTGGCGTTGCGTTTTCCAGTAAGGAATCTTTACCACCCCTCGCGGCTGGATACAGGATCACGCGGGACTGTGTGATCTCCTGCGCGCAATTTTTGCGTTACGCTAATGGTTATTTCTCTCCTGCGCGATATTCATCGCGATGGATGGATGGTAAAACTTAACGCAGGACGAAAGGACCACAGAGACTTTTGACCTTTTACGAATCACAAAAAGTAATTTTCGTATTTTTTGAATTATTCTTGTATCACTTTGTATAATTTAATGAAAATTATCACAAATATTCCTAATTAGTTTATCTATCAATATCTTAAAACCAAATTTAATTATCTTGTGTAGTTTTTAAGATATTCAACGTTAAAGTTACAACCCTTAAATTTTTTGCCTTAAAATTTCTTAAATTCAAACTTAAAAATTTGTTTGACTTTGAATACTTATAAAATAAAAACTAATTAAAATTTTTAATTGATATTTTTACCAAAATAAAGTTCAAGTTTTACTTTATAAACAATTAAAATTTAGTAACTTTATACTGGGCGTTGCAAATTTTATCAAACAAATAAAAATTGTTGTAATTTGAAAAAAAAATTAACTTTTCTTAACACTTTGTATAAATTTTTCAATGCGAATAATTTGAGTGTGGCTCAAATAAAAAGTGGCAGTTTACATTTTGCGCCTTGCGACTTTATAAAACTCGTTGACTAATTCATGGACTCGTTTTCTGTTCTCTGTGTGTGTGTACGTGTTGTTGCGAGTTTTTTTTTGTTGTATTTCTGCTCTGACTGCAATTTCTTTCTTTTAAAATTTTTGTTTTGAGTGTATATATGTAAGAGGGTGGTTTTGTATGTGTGTCTGTGTTGGGGGCAAACGAATTCGGCGCGTCACTTTGCCCCACGGGAGCGATACCTGCTTATTTTTCCTGCTCGGCGCGCATCGACGACGACTCGCAGTCAGTCGCTCTGCTGCCACCCCTTACATCACTCGCCCACCCCTCCTCCTTCTACCTTGTCGCAGCGAAAGCTCGAGCGACGGAAAGCTGGCGTAGGCTTTTGCCGACGTCGTATTAATACAGATTAACGAAAAAAATAAATACGTATTTGTAAATTTATGAAAAAAAAAAATTAAAATGTACAAGGGAGAGAAACATGATGAGTCAACTTTGACGTTAAATATCGTAAAAAGTAATGGAGATATTTGGAATTTTTTGACAGAATATTATACTGTAGTTAATTGGGAGTTGTTTTTGTGAATTTTGTTTTATTATACAGGGTGTTGTTAGAGTTATAACGGTTTTTGTATAAAAAAAAGTTTTTAGGATTAATTTGTTTTTTCAGTTTAGTTTAGTAAAAATTATTCTGGGGTTATATTTGATTTTAAACCACGTTAAGACTGTAATTTTCCGATGACTAACATTGCAATAAAGGGTTGTTGCGACCCTTAGCTTGCCACGCTTGCGACTTGCGAATAAATCACGCATTTTTCTATCGTGTAAGTCTATGGCGCGTTCACAATGCCCACACATAATATAGTATTTAATAAGGGGTAGTAAATTAACAGCGCCGAAAACACCCCCACACTCTTGCTCGCATGGCGTTTGTTTTGGGGTGGGTTTTGTGTGTGTGCCGCGCACATTACAAATTCCTAGCGGCTCGCTTTTCTATAGTCGGCAATAAACTAACATCACATTGGTTTCGCTGCATGCGGGGGTGGTGTATTCATTCCCGTATGATGTAATGCAACACACGCTCCTGAAGAAACTGGCGAAATACGAAACACCACCACGGTGGTGCTCCTGCAAGAAGCTCGCAAGAAGCATCCAGCGCACGATAATGTATTGTCTTGTAACGCGCGCGCCTCCACCACCACCCTCACTTAAAAACCATCATCCCTTAACTCACACACTCGCCTCACATAGTCCTTAACAAAATTTAACGAAAACCGGTGTGTTACTGCTTTTGCACACGGCGTTATTTAGTCGTTTATATTCGATTCCTTCCTTCAGCTACTAGAGCAACAGCAACCCTTTGCTATTCTTAAGCGCACATCCTGAATGTGTTATACTGGGTGTTGGCATTTGTATTGGGTTGTTAAGTATTGAATTGTACGCTTAAACCGATGGGGATTGCGTTTATTGTGTCGTTCTGTAGGTATTGTTATCCTTGAAAATGAGGAAAGAGGAAAAGGCGCCGGATGTGCCGCACCAAACGCCAAGACCTTACGTGAGTGCGTTTATTATATCTTATTAAATATTATGGAAGGTTGTACCAAGCGCAAGGACTAGATCCTGCGCTTTTGCAGGATGTCCCGTTCAAGGAACCGAAAATTTACGCTTAAAAGTCAAAATAATAGTTAAGGGTAGGTACGCACACATTCAGCTAGGCAAACCTTTTGGAATTAAAATATAATATTACTAATTAACTACTCTATCAATATTTGGAAAGAAAAATGAAATATCTTTAATAGTTTTTGAGTTATTAATCCTTAAAGTTGTTATCCTTAATTTTTTTTGCTTCTAACTTAATGAACAAAATATTTTTTAGTATTTCGACTTTGAAGCTTTGTATCTCAAAAACTAATGATGATTTTTAATTGATTTTTTTACCAAATTAAAGATAATATATTCTTCTATAAATTCCATAAATTTAATAATGTTATACTGGGTGTTTTAAATTTAATGAGTAATTTTCAAAATATTTACATAAAGATTGATTTTTTTTTTGGTTATGCCAACTTATTTATGTTACACTTTGTATAAAATGTTGTGCTTGAGTACAACTACCCCTAATTAGTGCCTCTATTAATATCTGAAATAAAAATTTAAATATCTCTAATAGTTTTTGTGATATTCGTTAGAAAAGTCAAAATTTGAGTGTTGGACATTTGTAAATGAAGATTATAAAAAGGAAAATTTTTGTATTTGCTCGAAATAAATACGTAATAAAAAATAAAACCTTTTCCCCATTAAATTTAAGTATCAAACATTGAGTTGGACGCGTTACAGTTAAAAAATGTCGGACCACAGCAGCGCCGCGCGACGACCACATTCGCGATGGATGAAAGCGCATAAAACATCGAAACAATGGCGAATAAAATTTGAACACATTTATTATTTTCGCGAAAATCATAAACGTGGGGCGCACTCGCACACACACCGCAGGGAGAAAACGAGCGCTTTTTTTCGTTGTGCCGTTCGCCCTTATTCTCTCTCCTGCGCTTGCACTTAGTCCAAGTGGAGGAGTCCAACGATGCGAGATGCAAATAGGAATGAAATATTTATATTAAAAAAAATTTGCCGCGCGACGTGCGCGAAAAAAACGAGAAAAGGACCCACCACCACCATTGCCGTTGCTACTTTCACGAGAGAAACGACCGGCAATTATCAGTGGAATTTATGCGTCGCCGTCACTTCCGCCAACCCTTTCGGCTATCTATAAGGGACAGATATTCAAACATCACCCTTGCCAGACGCGACACGGGGATGGGATTGCGAATTTGTGCGCGCTCAGTACGTTTTTCCATTGCTTAGCTTGGCAGTCGAATTTTTTTTTTGTTAATTATACATTATGTACAGAGTGTTTTAAATTTATGATCAACCTCTGCTTATTTTTTCCTAATGTTTATAAGTTTACAATATTAATTGGGAATATGATTGGGAATTTACTTTGTTTTATTGGGTAGATTGTTTTTTTGGGTGGTAGGGGGTTGAGGGTTGAAGTGACATGCGAGTACCTTATTAATCTCTCTTTTCTGGAATATGAAGCATATCGAGAATGAAACGCAGACGTAAAAGGTAAAAAAAAATTGCTGCATACGAAAAGAAAGGACGAAGCAGCGCACAAAACAAAGGGGGACGTTTCTCCCTGTTTGGTTCGTGTTCTGGGCCCGAAAAATAAGAGTAGCGCGACGTACAAATCACCCTTATATATGGATGAATTAGGTGTCGGTGTAGGTTTGTGCATGAAATCAGTGAAAAGTGCAAGTAAAAGAAGGATGTGCAATGGCGATTGTGTGCTAGTCCTGCTAGTCCTGCTGCTACATCATGCATGAGTGGATAAACATTTTTGTACGATTTTATTAGTCTAGTCGGGGGAAAATTTAGAGAGCAGACAAGATTTAATCACTTGTAATCAACGTAAAAATATCTACTCCTTTGTTGATCGTAAAATATCGTCAAACTATAGGTGGTTTTTACAACGATTTTTAAGTTACTTGCAGGTGGATTTAAGGGATGAAATTTTTAGAGTTGGTAGAAGATTTTATCTAGCTATGGAAACAATTTTTTGTTTAAACAAAATTTGTACAGTTGTTATTTTAAGGGCGGTTTTGTTAACTTTGGTTTTTGGAAATAATTTTTACCGGTTTTTTTTAAGTACAAACTTTAACAATCAAAACAAAATATTAATTATTAATATTTTTATTTTATATTTGGGATAGTTGTTAAACATATTATTGTTTATGATGTGGAATAATTTGAATGCAATATCTTCGCAAGTTTTTAAATTATTGCCAATTTTGTATATGTGGATTTTTTTTAGTAAAATTATTTTTGTAATTTCGATTAATTTTTATTACTTTTCTTTAAAGAAAAATTACCCATTGCCAATGATTAATACTGGAAATTTTCCTGTTGCTTACGGCCACCCTCAATTTTGGCAATAGCAATTTTACGCAATACTTTGCGTTTTAAGCGTAATAAAAGTAATAAAAATGGATCACTTTTTCATAAATCGCTGCCGATAAGAAAACGGCGGTGGCTGGGTGGAGAAAAAAATTTGCGCTTTTTTTAGGCATCTCGGAAATTTATTTTCTTTGGATTTTTTAATGGAAATTGCCCGCGAACCAACCAAAGGGGTGTTTCCTAGCCTTGGTTCATACTTGTGGCGTAATTCCCGGCGCCTCCACTCTATGCTAAGCAAGGCGAAAGAAAAGCCGGAGAAAAAAGCCATTAGTTTGGGCGCTAAGCATAATGGGCCTGCTTTGACTTTTTCGGGATGGATTTTTTAATATAATAATATCAATAATTTATATAAGCTGTAGGATGAACAACCCCAATTGCCATTTTTTTTCAGTTTTTTTTTGTTTGAATTGTTTCCAAATGTTTTTTCTTAAATTTTAAGGCGTAGAATTATTTTTAGGGTATAATACTTAATTAGTTGTAATTTTAACCTTTAGTATTTAAGGGTAGTTTGTTATTTTTAGTTTTAATTTGTTGTTTATGATTTTTTTTTTATTACAGAGTTTGTTACCGTATTCGCCGCCACTTTTTACCCCCGATCGTCTTATCGTCAATGAAAGCAACAGTCTATTAGCTGCGTGTGGATCTAATGGTGTGCTAGTGTTTGAGTTACCACCCCTAACACCACCCTACGGCACATTCTACAGCAATAAAGATGTCAATTATGTCAGGTGAGTTTTTCTTTGAAAATAAAATCTATACCAAGATTTATGACGTTGAATAACCCAAAACAACCCTTTTGGGAAGTCCTGCTTTACTGTGGGATTGTCCGTAAGGGTTGAAATATCCTTGTCATGGTTTTTATGAACTCGCAACCCCTTTGCGAATTTTTCGCCGAACTTGATTTTTATTCATTCGGTTTTTTTTTCGTGAATTTTACCTACTCTTATTGTTTGGTCTGCTTTTTGCACGGACTGAATGAAGGGGGCGTTGTGTGGAGGTTGTTTGGGGGATGGTACGTTGCTTAAACAATCGGGTGTCGTGCGCTGTGCCGTGCGTTAATTTGCAATTGAAAGTCTGCGCGAAAGTAAACTGGACACGGGCACACATCGCCAAGGCTTGTTAAAGTGCTACCCTCTTAATGTATGAAGGGTGGATTTGCGCTATGAGGACCTACGTTACTGCGCTACGGAATCAATAAATTAGAGAACGGAATATAGGGGTTGTTTGACCATGTCATGGTTTTTTTTGGTGATTTCAGTTGACAAAATTAAAAATCATTATTTTTTCAAGAGTTTTTTAGTAGTATGTGTAGATAATATTAAGGGTAGTAAAATATTTTTATGATAGGGTTGAAGAGAATTAAATTGTCTTTAATTTAATGTTTTTTGGCGTTTTTTATGTAGATTATTTAATTAGTTATTGTTGGTTAAAGTTTTTTTTGTTAAACAAAAATTTCATGGTTTTGAGAACTTCAACTTTGGGGGGTTGTAGATTACGAACCTTTAATGATAAATAAATAAAGTTAACGCTAAATTATAGCTAATTTATTTAGGTATTTGGTGGTTAAATTTTAATTTTTTATTATTGTTAATAAGAAAGTTATAAACAAATTAATGGCAGTACATTTTTGTGATAATTTTTAAAATAACAAATCTCTTAATACTTCTAATCTTTTGATTTTGTAAAGGAGTGTGTTTACTCACAACCTACTGTTTGCTTTTACCCGCCCCCAAGAGAGTAAAACCCACCCCCTGGCCAGGTGTATAATAATTATTTGTATTTCGCCTTTTGCAACAAAATTCGCATGCAAAACGTGTTACTCTCGTTGCCGAAAATGCCGAAAACGCAGGTGGGGGCGGCGGGTATTTAGCGCGCCTCTCTTAAAACTTCGGCAATATAACACCGGATTAACGGGAGGCCAGCCGAAATATATCTACTCCCGCGCCCGCTTTGCAATTCTAATCTTTTATTACATATATCCGCAAGCGCGGGCGCGCACATCCCGACTTTTGTCTTTTGCCTTCGTCGTCGCCGCCGCCGCTGCTGCTGCCTCCACCGCCTCCCACCTACCTACCACTACACAACAAACGAAACAAATCCCTGCGCGTTCGTTGCGCGTTCGTTAAAGTCACCTCCGAATATAACGGCGCGCGGTTTTGCGAATAGAAGGCGTCGACGTTGCTGCCGCCACCACCGCATGCTGCCGCCTCGTATAAATTATATTATATAAAATATATCCGCGACGAAAATATATACTCATTATGATTATTTATTGTTCAAGTTCCGCATTGTTATTGCGCAAGTTTAAGTGAAGCTTGAAGATGGCTAAAGGGGGCAGTGGCAGGGGGATGGTGGTGGTTCATCGCAAATGGCAATCTCGAGTTCTTTCCGAGTGTGCGGCGACGACTGGCGGTGCCTAATGCGGATTAATTAATTAATGTAGTTTTGTCGTTCCTAATTCTTCATTATCTCACACTGTGCTGCGAACCGCGCACACCTAGCGGTAATTAAGTGCGCCAAAATCAAGGCTTTCACAAGGCGTAAAAATTTATTATTTTACGTAAAGTATACTAAATTTTCTTGGCTTTCAGGTCCCGTTTTGATAATTAAATTATCACAGATACTCGTTAAGATATTTAGCAAAAACAAAAACATTACAGAATTTTGAGAAATAAATTTATATTTAACTAAATAATTAATTACTTATTACCCCAAATTGTTGGAGGTTTGTAATTAACAATAGGTATTTTTACTTAAATTATCTATTAATTGACGTTAGATTCAGTAAATTATCTTCAGGGGTTACCTAATTATGGTCCATCAAAGTTTGTGAAATAAAACACAAATTTTTTTAACAAATTGTATCTTTACTAATTAAATAATTATTAATTAATTGATACGGTTAGGGGTTTGAAATTAATACACGTAATAACCAATTAAATTATCTATATTTTAACGTTAAAATTATTAAAATATATTTAGGGGATTCTAAACTATTCCACCCCAAAGTAATTTTTGGATTTTAATTCTTGAAACTTTTGTATTTCTGCTGTTTTTTTGTTGTTTTTAGGTAGAAATCGTAATTATCTTTGTTGTATTTGTTTATTATGATGTCAGGAGAATTATATATTCTATAAACGTAACATATATAAAGATTTTCCGCGCTCGCCATTCGACTTTGTTTTCCACAAACATAAAATACAATTTAAGAAGGAAAAGTCGCTGCGCACTGCACATGATGATGAACCGTTATGCGATGTTATAAAACGCTAATTATTCTTTTAATTAATGTAAACATTTTCATAAATAAAGAGCGGTGGGCGCTCATTTTTCTCATCTTGCCGCGACGTACACACATTGCATTAAAACGCGTCTCTCGTCGAGAGTAATAAAATAAATAAAAACGAATACGAAACCGAGAAAGGAGAGTGCGAGCGCGGGAGAGCCGCCCACGGGCCGCCATCACCGACAGAGGAGTAATATATTCGTATGCATGACGTCGAGGAACCAAAGACTAGGACCTGCACACCACGGCCCCTCGGCTGACGTTAATTTTTCCTAATTAGCCAAGGCAAAAGAGCATTATTACATCTGACTGTTGCCGACGGCTGCCGCTGGCCGGTGAGCACGCGCCTAAATAACAAACACCGCCAGCCACCCCCAAAGAGGTGGAAAGACGTGGGGTTTGTTGTGTGAGTGTGTTTGTACACACGCTGGGGGTTGTGCGGAGCTTTTCCAGCCGTGTTTGCCGGAGAGCTACGACTGTTGGTCATTATTATAAATAAAGTATAAAGTTTCAAGTACGAGAAGAGCTGCATGTCATAATTTCACTTCTGGACGACTTCTCGAATAATTTTTCCTGCGCTTTTTACAATGCTTTACATTGTTATTTAACATTTTTTGTGAAAATTTTATGCTTTACTTTAAAATTTTTGAATTTAAAAGTTTAAAAAATTATAATTATTGTATCACTTTGTATAAACTTTTGAAACTTGACATAAATGTTAAGAAATAATCAGTCTTTCATTTGGTGGTAAGTTTGATTAATTAGCTTTATTATTTTTTAAGTTAAACGACGTCAAAGTGATAATTTATTTTTACATTTTTTTCAAAAATTTTATTGCTATTTTTTTTTAATTTGCTTATAACTTTTGTATCACTTTGTATAATTTCGTGAAATTTGCAATATTTAATAATAAATCATTAAATTTTAATTTGCAAACAACCAAAGTGATCTATCTTTAATAGTTTTGTCGTTAGATGGCGTTGAAGTTGTTGGTACTTTGTGTTGCTTTAAAACAAATTTTTTCTGTCATCTCATTTGTCTTAAGTGATACGGGCACTAATGGAAGTTTGAAAAGTCGCGACAGGTGTTGCGCCACCTTCCGAAAGAAATTAAGCCACCCTCACCCCTTGCTTTGTGCCAGCACACCCCTCATACCGCACTAGGCGCTGTTTTTTTCTCTTCGTTTTATTTTGGAACTCTTTGCTTCGTTTTGTCGCCCAACAAGTGGCAAAACGCCACGCTGCTTTCTCGATGGTTCTCTCAGCGTCGTCGTGGCCAAAGTGGCGAAACGTGCCACTTAAAAAGACGTTTCGTAATTTACCCCTTTAGCATTTTTCACGCGCGAGGGAGAATGTGCGCGACGTGCGTCCGAAACTGAAACTTTAACGGAAAATAATTACACTGTGACGCCTGGTGTTTTTTGTACATAATTTTTAGATAACACCCCCTTGGAGTGTAATTTTGAAAGTTTGCGCCGCTGTCGTCAGGTGGTGTGTCACCTTTGGCAAATTAAAAAATATTTTATTTTGGCTTGCAAAAAATCTGAAATTAAAAACTTTGGATGAAAGTTTTTGATATTTTTCTGTGCTCCTCGAGCATAGAATCAACGCTCTGTGCTCGGAAAATTTACGACCAAACGTGACGGATTACCTGTGATCCTTGCTTGCGTCTTGTGGTCTTGTCTTTGCGTGAGTTACTCTTCTGAGGGAGGAAGCAGGGCTGTAAATATTTAACTTGTGTAGTTAACCGCAAACCGAGCTCGAGTCGAGCGCAATAACTCAACATGTTCGACTTTAGGACTTTGAGGGTTTTTTTCCGGTGCTTCCGGCTTGATCCTTGCCACAGGACGTGAGACGAAGTATCGACATGATGGAGATCTCATTGGTGCGTGCAATTTGTCACTGGGAAATTTACTTGGGCTGCGTTTTGGCTGCCAAAAAGGAAAAGTTCGTGATGCGTGTCGTTAGGTAAAAGTTTCGCATTGAGTTTTACTACTTTTTCATCGTTTGCAGTCGATGGAACTGAGATAATGTCATGAATGTTTGATCTGTGTGAAAAGGGATTTATTATTTATATAGAAATCAACTTTTGGTAATTTTACTTTTGAATTTATTGGAGCAAGGGATGAAATGTAGTTAGTTTTAGTGCAAAAATGCAAATATTTTTGTTTTTGTCATAAAAATTATATCACTCTGTATAAATTAATGAAATTTTTCATATTTATTAACAGAAATCTAATTTTGATTTTGCAATTAAGTTTAATTTTGTATCTAAATCAGTTTGTCCGTTAGATGGCGTTAAAGTTTATAATGGATTTTTTTTAGAAAAATGATTTTGCTTTATGTGTGTTTTTTTTTGTAACCAATGAAATAAATTGTGAGTAATTTTATGCATCGGAAAAATGTTTTGGTAACGACTTGCGCAATTATAAAAATGCCATTAACGTCGCCAAATTGCGCGCACAGACAGACAAAAATTAAAAAACGATTCGAATTGACTTTAAATGGCACATGAAGCTCTGCGCACCAGCCAAAGTCGAAGGAACCGCCACCAGCGAACGTTATACAAAAAAATACAAAGTAATTAGAATTATAGTGGCGGTTTTGTTAAATGGCGTGTGGCGAGCGCGAGTTTCCGTTCAAAGATTTTGCTTTGCCCGGCGCCTCCATGCTATGCTGCGGCGCGTTAAAGAAAACCGCAAAATTTGCGCCTGAATGCTTTGAAATTCAGCGAAAAATCACCGCCTTTGGTGTTTTACGACCCAGGCTTCTATCCTGTGCCCACCGACGACTAAGGGTGCAATGGTTAACGGTATAAGAAAAAGGGAACGTAAACGAAAATGAAAATGAACGCCGAACGAACGAGAACGAATAAATTGATTAAAAAATCTCGGGTAATGAGTTTTTTTTTTGGTGGTGCGCTATAGATATTTTCGGGGAAGGCACAGGCGCACGGGCGTCGTATTTCACCCGACATCTAAGGGCCTTCCGGTTTCCGGCCGATTCGCTCCCCGGCGTTAAAAAATAAAGCGAACGATTAAAAAAGTCGAAGGCTATAGATAGCGCTGTGGCTGCTGGTTTGGGAATGGACGCAGAAAGAGGAAAATTGCGCGATATCTTTTGTAAAGGGGGTGGTTGTGAGGGTTGGTGCTAGCTGCGGTTTATTTTTTTTTCGACGCATTAGAGCGCATTTGAATTGGAAACGTGTGTAAAAATGACAAAGAGCAGAACCACGACTAGCCCGAAACAGCCGGAAGTTGAAGGAAAACGATCGCAAAACGGACAAACGATGCACGCGGTGCGGGAGGGGGGAAAGGACCAGAGTTTTTAATGTATTTTTTTAAGGGAATGTAATGAATCACCGTATCTTTCTGATAGATTACGATTATACAAACCATAAAGTTAAAAATTAATGTTTTTGGGAGGTGGAACTACAAATTTTGTGTTTTTATCTGTAGAATTTGCATCACTCAGTAGAAACTTATGAAATTTTAAAGAGGTATTAAAAAATAAATTATCTTTAGTTTGGTGTAAAGAACAATCTTTGATCACTAATGGTTTTCACGCAAATTTGCATCAAATCTTATAAATATTTCGATTTGTTTTAAATTTCGTAGATTATAATAAACATTAGATTTTTGTCTGTAAAATTTTTATCACTTTGTATAAATTTATAAGATTTATAAAAATTGTTCAGGATTAAATTATCTATAAGTTGGTATAAAGAACAATTAGATATCTGTAGAAGTTTTACCGCTAGATGGCGTTAAAGTATAATTATACTTGAGATTCCTCAATTTTTTTACCAAAATTTTATTTAACTTCTGAATTATTTTGTCTCCAAATGAATATGAATTGTTTACTTTCCGCTGCTCTAACGTCATCAGGATGAGCGCGTGCAAGGACACTAACGCACCTTTAAACATTATTATCATTATCCTGCGCTGTCTGCGGTGCCGTTATCTCCGGAAGAATTTGGCAGAATTTTAGAAAGGTGTGCGCGCAATGTTGGTTATTACCATTAGTCCTGCCGACTCGCGTCGTCCTTCCTGCGTTATATAATATTCTGGCGTGCAGGATACTCTCGCGCGCATACTGCGAAGAGTGAGGAAGTGCCAGGACGAGTGTGTGAGCATCATGAGTGCGAGATGCGACTGCGGGCTCGATTACGCAAGAAGGACATTAAAAAGTTTTGCACGCCGCGGAAATGCGTCACAATTATGAGTCCCGGCGTGCGGAATGCGAGCATTTGAATGAATTATTGCCGACGCGTAAACAACGTGTGCGAAAATTAAGTTTTTGCGAAAAATTTGCGGAAAATTTTTGAAATTTTTTTAAAATCTTGAATGGATAAAGTTAAATTTTAAGTTTGATTTGTTATAGTTTGGATATCCTTTAAGTTATGGTGATGGGGTTTACTGGAGGGGGTTGAGAATTTTATTGGGTGTTTTCTCTGAAAGTTTGGTTTTTGTAAGTTTATTAAGTTAAAAGTTATTAAACTTTTAGTAACTTAATGATTTTATTGGACAAAGTTTTTAAAAGTAACTTCTGACTTTAATGATTTTTTACGTTAAAATTATGAAAGATTGCTAATTATTGTTTTTACTAAATTAAAGATAAACTTTTCATTAATTTATTTCTAAATTTTTATAATTTTATACAGAGTGTTGCAATAAATAAATAAAAATGAGTAAAAAGTTGTAATTTTTTATTGTTTTGTTTTTTAATATTTTTAAAGTTTTTAAACTAAAGAATAAGGGTGTTGTTTGTTATCTACCCCCAACTTCTCATGAGAGGTTGAGTACCACACTTAAAGTGTTGGTATTGTCGCCCTGGCCGTTGTCATTGTTATTTGTTGTTCTCTTCGACGATGGTAATAACTCGAGTTTAGTTTGCTTTACTTTTCCGCTGCACAACAAACACCATCAACGGATGGAAAATTCAGCGCCGCCTCCTCTCTTCACTTAGTTCACTTATAACGTGATGTATCGTCGCGACGCCGCCGTCGCCGCTGCCAAACATTAACGCCGAACACATTCGAGAGAACATCTTCGCCACTTTGCACTCTCTCAAGATGCTACTCGCGGGGGTGGCGGATGGTGTGTGTGTGCGTTTGTGTACACAGCAGTTATATTATTACCCCGCGCGTGTATTTATTTATTACTTACTTACATATTTTATAATTTATCGCAACGAGCGCGCCGCGAAACGTTTGCAGCTAATTGCAGTTTGGACGAAAGTTGAAACGAAAGTTTTGAAAGTTTTTGGGCGGCGGCGGCGGCTGCGTGGATGCGGCGACGTTTGTATTCCGCGTTATAAATCTACCAGAGTACAACGGACTCTTAGAAGGACAAGCAGAAGAAGACGATGTCGTTAACAACTAACAACGAGAGTTCTTGAGACGATAAAAATTATTAAAGTTTTTCTTTTTAAGAAAATGTGAAATTTATCATTTATTTCAACATTGCACCCAAACGCGTTGGTGGATTTTTATTTTCTGTAAAGTAGTTTAAAAACTATTAACAGGACTATGTATTTTTAGTTTTGTTAGGTGTTTTGGTCATTTGGGGAAAGTGGGGGATAATTTTAAAGTTTTAGGTTTTGGCGAAATTTTACAGAAATTCGAAATTTTTTGTTTGTTTTTTATTTTGTTTGCTCGTTTTCTGTGCGTTGTATCACGTTGCTTGTTTTAATGTTAATACCAATAGCACGACGACGAGGCGTTTAAATCCGGTACGTGGTGGCGGCGAAAACCCGACTTGCACTTCTTGCCAAAACTTAATCCGACAATAATTTTATCGCTTTTTTATGCAAATCATCCCCCATACTCACCCACACAGCCCACGATTGGGGTACTACGTGTGCGGCGGATAGTACGAAGCAAATCTTAAAGCCGCCCCCAGGCGAGCGGTTATTACCGGCACCTAGAGATTTTAAGAGCGCGCGCCGCCGCTGCCGCCAAGTAAGAAACAACCAAACAACAAATAACCTCCTAAATATATACTTTAGACATATATTTCCGACGATGGTCGCAACTCGCAAAACTTTGCTGCGCCACTCTTCCTCGGCGCCGTTCTTAATTGCCGCCTCCGCGCGGTGTGCGATACCGCGCGCTTTTACGTTTACGTAAAATCTAGCAAATACTAAATATACTTAGATGCACGATGAATATTCATATATAATTAGATTGCGCGCACTTTGCGCTGAAAAACTGGAATGGGGGCGGTGGTGGTGGTTAAATGGAAAGAAACCGCAAGAAGTCGAGTGTAAAGCAGGTCGAAGTATTAAGCGTTTTGCGGCGAAGGGAATTAAAAGTAAGCGAGAATTAAAAGTGCGCGAGGAGATCATCATTAAAGTGTTTACGTTTTGCATTTGCCGCCGCTTCGTTTGCTCACTCGCAGCCGTCATCGCCGCAGAGGCGGCGTTTTCAGTGTTCGAAAAAGGGGATGCGAAAAAGGATTATTACAGGAGTCAATTTAAATTCTACATTTTTAAATACTTGTTAAGCACTGTCACAAACCACAAAATGAAAAGTTTATTTTGACATTAAATTGTGGAATAACTATCAACAATAAATTAATGAAATTTTTATATAATGTTAATAATTTAGTTGGGAATTAAATTATTTTTAGTAAATTTATTTATCTCCAATAGTTTTAAAATTATTTAGTATTTTGTTAACAAGAAAAATGTTTGATGTCTGAAAAAACAGGTTTTTTAAATTTTTAAATAATTATTGTATCACTCGGTATATAATTATGAAGTTTTTAAGGTTTATTACCAATTAATTAATTTTTAATTTCATGTCAAGATAAATTGCATATGTTGATTAGTTTTTACGTGATAACGATTTAAAGTCGAAAAATATTTGAAATATTCTCACGTTTACGTTGACATTTTACGTTTGCATCTGAGAAAGTTTTAATTAAACCTTTTTCGGATTTTCCACACGCCCACGACGCCTTTACGATAATGCGCAGCGTCGCGACGCCCATTGTCGCCGATTCGCAAATTTTCATTTACTTTCGGGCCGGCTTTTTGACTTTTTGTCACCTAGTTGTCGTAAACGAAGCGCGCGCGACACGGCGCCTCCACCACTACCACCACCAACAACAACAAACCAAAGTCACAGTCGCATTGCGTTACGAGGATGAGTCGGTGGCGGAGTCCAGGGGGGCGGCGGCGTGTGACCGGACCAGCGGCGGTGTGTCGCCGTTGCCCTGTCTCAATTAAGAAAGTTTTCCATTTGGTAATAGAAACGATGCGAGTTGGGAAAAAGGTTTCGCGCGCCGAGGTTGAAATATTCAAAATATTACTATACTCCTCTGACGCGAGGTGGTGCGGCGGCAGCATACAAAGTTGGCAGTTAAAAGTCAAAGTTGTTTTTAGTGTTTTGTCACGCGCAGAAATGGACAATGAGATGCGCGAGGGGGTGGCTAGAAGGAATAATGTCGAGAGGGCATCAAAAGTTTGGAGTGAATCTGACAATTAAAACAGATAAACATTAGGAAATTTTACGTCATTATTTAAATAATTAAATAATGTCATACTCTGAGCCCAAGCAAATTCAACAGGGTTATAAACATTTAAATTGTTGATTATTTTGTTTCACATTTATCTAAATATCTTTAAGGGTTTGGAAAATATTGAGATTCAAAGTTTAGTTTAATGGGAAAATTTATTTTGGCATAAAATTTGTATCACTCGGTATATATTTATCAACTATTCAGGTTATGTTGAGAAAAAGTCAATCTTTAATTTGGTAAAAAGACCAATTAATTATCTTTGCTAGTTTTCTTAAGAAAAATCTTCAAATTTGGCTTAAAAAAAATGTTGTTGAAAAAATCTTAAAATGCATTTTATTTTGTTTTTGTCATAAAATTTATATCACTTTGTAGAAAGTTATGAACATTTTAGGATTTATTGCGGAAAATGTAATTTTTAAAGGGTGGTCAAGTTTATTAAAATATTTCTTATAGTTTTGTCGTTATAACGTTTTAAACTTTGTACAAAAAATGTTGAACACATTAATTTTTATTTAAAGTTTTCCAGATCTAAGAAAACCAAAAGCATCTGATCTGGGTTTTATTCCGGAAATTTGTAGCTTGTTTTACACTTCTTACTCTCGATTAATTAATGAATTAATAATAAATAAAGTTTGGTGGTTTTACCCGTATCATTTGGTCAGTTTTCCGTTCTTTTCTACGTGTTCTCTGTTGCTCGTCCTTGATCCTTGTACTCCTTGTTCTTGTTGCGTCTTTATCCACCAAACAAACACGGTGCAACCGCAGTGTTTGTGAGGTGAAGAGCGCACAGAAGGTTTGATTACAAGATATGGCCGCATTTACAAAGCGTAGTAGTGTGGCGCAAAAGAAACGAGCCGAGAGGGGGTGCATTTCCTATAATCCAGCTCCTGCTGCTGTTGCCACCGCGCAATATTTCAACCCCGTGTTTTATTATGTATCAAGCGACGTTGTTTTATTACCTAATCGCTCGCGAAGAAAGAAAGCCGCAAAAGAAAAACGTTAATAATTGATTTGTGCATGTTACCCCACCCCCGCGACACAAAATACAAGACGAGGGATGGAGACTGACTTACAAGCCAGACAAAAATGGTTCGGTTTAAGGTTTTGGTAAGGTTTTGAAGTAAAACATTATAAGTTTTGTGCGGGGTCGAAAACTAGAAGAAATTTTTACTGATAGTAAAAAGTCGTTTGTTAAAAATGTTTCCACCCCCTTGGTGTTGGACGTTTTGCGCGGGCTACTAGCCTGTGTTATCGCTAATAAATTCACACTTTGTTCTTGCTTTCTTTGCGTTTCGTTTTCCAACACTTGTCGCGATTGTAGACGAAATTTATTAGTTGTAATAGGTGTCGGGGGTAGAAATGACTTTTGGTTGATTATAAATCATCAATTTTACCCTTTGGGCAAACGGCGGCGGCGACTACGACTTCCTACTTCTTTCGGAAGGGTTTGGCGTTTTTTTGCGCGCAGCAGCTACATTTTAATGAAATTCAACTTTTCGCCGATAAATTAACCCCCTCGTCGCGCACGCAGGATGCGATACGCACGGGATAAAGATAATATTGACCCTCAACCCCAAAATCCACAAAAAGTATTTAATCGTGTGGAACTAATGTTTAAATGTTTGAAAAAATTTGTATTTTTGATCCACACTGCGTTGCAAAAATTGATTAATTTTTTAAGGGGTAGTTTTTGTGTTTTTTTTTTGCTGTGAGGAATGGTTTTTAGTCGTAAAAAAGTCTTAAATTTTCCGTGTTGAGGAGTTGAGAAGTTGAAGAGAAAAAATTTATTTGCATTTCCTTCTTCTCTTCACCCTTCCTCAAAGGTGGAGTTGGTTATCCAGGTAAAAGTGAGGGAATCTGATGGCGATTTGGCTTTTTTACGCGCGACAAGATTATAAAAATAAAACATTCTGCCATTCTCTCAGAGAGAGTGAGTGTGTTGGAAGTCTTGGATGGCTTGAAGGCTTGCAAATCCTCCGAGTCGAGTTGTGAGTGCGCAAAAAAGACTAAGATTGACTGTGTCGACGGGGAAAGTTGGTGAAAGGTGGAAATTAACGTTTCTTTTGTTGGCAGCATGGATTGTTAGATTTACGACGAAGGTTTTATTAACCTACAAAGATTCTAATGAAAATGATTAAAAAATTTAATTGGTTAATAGATTTTTGTGTTTTTGCGTGGAAAAGAATCATCCCCTTTGCGATATATTACGTTGTTAGAGTCCTTGTAAACTCTCAAAAAAAATTGGTGTACATCGCGAAAACGCGCCCGCGATACGGTTATCCACTTGGGACGACACGCGTTTTTCATTTCGTCCTTGGTGTCCTTTTACTACCCGCAAAGCAAAGCAAACCAAAGCATATGCACACGTCGCGTATTTGTAATATTTGTAATATACAAACGCAAATTACACCCACTACAACAAACACATGCACGGAAAACACACAAAAAAAGACGCGGAGGGTTGAGGGGGTGGCGGTTGTGCATGTATGCAGATTGTTGGGAAGGGGTTGTGTGTGTGTGTTCGTGAGAATAAATGCTCGCACACAAACAAACACAAAGTGAGTGAGTGGAATATGTAAAAAGTTTCCCCAACCCCCCGAAAAGTAAAAGCCACGCCAAAAAAATATTTATTAAGCTACACATTTACAGTTTACACACCCCCCAATTTACACACGAGCCGGAAAAAAATTTAGAAATATATCAGTGTGTGTTTGGCGGGGTGTGGGGTGGATGGGAGCGCGGGGTGGAACAAGTCAGAAACACTGGCAACTTGTTATGTAATGTAATGTCACGTCGGCAATCGCGCGAAATATATTCAAGCGCAGGACGACGACGACGACGCTCTGCTGTCGAAAAAATAATGTCGGCTCGCGGGGGGAGTGAACGGGGTAGGAACTGGAGCCAGGTCGGGGTCGGTTACAGGCGCTCTCTTGTTACGTGCGATTCGTACAAATTATAGAAATTAATTTTTCTTCCAGCGCACGCAAACGCAGCACACGCCTATGACTATACTCTTTTTGATAACAAACCCACCGACGAGGGGTGGGTGGTTGCCATTGCTTAGCATGCAGGATTTTTTTTTATGCGGGTACATTAAAAATTTATAATTAAACTTGAATGAGGTAAAGCTCGAAATATAAAAAAAGTAATCAGGAAAAATTGAAATTGATAAAATGATGCGTGTAATGTTTGTTTTTTGTTTTGTTTTGGTGGTGTTTTTCTTTGTTGGTGTGGGGGGTTACTTGGGTAATATAAGAAGTACATTTGTAGAATGTGGAACATGTAGATATGGAAACTCTTTTATTTTGTCGTTTTGTTGAGGAAATCTACTCGAGACCTACACTCGTTGACGACTACGTTTCCGTTCTTGTTCTTGCGCGCGCGAAATTTATTTTTACACCCCCTTTGCATCCTTCACGAGCGTGCGATTCATCTGCCTAACTTGTTTCGATGGGACGTGTGCGACAAAATTGCCAACGTTTGCGCACTTTACAAACACACGTGGTGTGTGATTTGCGTCGTTTTTCGCTGGAGAAAAATGACTTTATTAAATTTTATAACATGGAATAGTTTGCTGTTTTTGTTTGTTTTTGCGGTATAATTTATAGTACTTTGTATATATTTTTATAAAAATTATAGTAAATATTAAAGAATTGGTGGTCTTTAATTTGGCATAAAGTATAATAATGTAACATTTATAGTTTTAACGTGATGACGTTTTATAATCATAAAATATTTGAATTTTTTTGGTTAAAATTTAAAAAATGCTATTTTATTAGTTTTATCGATAAAATTTGTATCGCCCGGTATAAATTTATGAAAAATGTTAGTAGTTATTAAGAAAAAGCTAATTTTTAATTTGGTAAAAACATTAATTAATTACCATTATTAGTTTTTACATTATAAATTGTTAAAGTTAGAATTAATTTTGAGTTAGTACCAATTCTTGAAATACAATTTTATTAATTTTTGAAATATAATTTGAGTCACCTGGTAGAAATTTGTGAATTTTTTATTGTTTATTAAAAATTAGTTAATCTTTATTTACACGTTGAAATTATTAACGTATCTTTTATAGTTTTGACGTGATATCGTTTTAAAGTCATAATTTGTTTTTAATTTTTTGGGTAAAATTACAAAAATGCAATTTTTCCTGTATTGTCGATAAAATTTGTCTCTCCGGGTATTATAAATTGAAAATTTTAGTAATTATTGAGAATAAGATAATTTTTAATATGGTAAAAAGATAAGTTAATTATCTTTATTAGTTTTTACGTTATAAGTTGTTAAATTCAGAGTTAATTTGAGTTAGTCTGTAGGTAAACTATATCTATTTTTGAAATACAATTTTTATTATATTATCGATATAATTTGTATCACTCGGTGGAAATTTAAGATTTTGTTACTGATTACTAACAGTTAGTTTATCTTTAATTTGACATTAAGAACAATAATGTATCTTTTATGGTTTTGACGTGATAACGCTTTAAAGTAATAATTTCTTTTAATTTCGTAATTTTTCATTTATAGTTTTTTTCTTAGCAATAATTCTAATTATTTGAAAATTTTAGGACTCACAGTCTTCACGAACGTGCTTTGGCATTTTCCTCAAAAATTGAAGTGCGCCAGGTTCGTTTTCATCCAGGATCACCTAACGATAACCACATTTGTCTTCTAACAAACGACAACATGTTTCGCATCTTTTGCATTGAAAACTCTTCAGTAACTCCTCAAGGACTCTTCAAAGTAGGACCAGGCATAACCGGTGCTGTTCCTTCATCACATATATCAATGCAGGAAGCTTTGGGCGAAGTTGCCGTTGATTTTGATTTCGGACCTCCTGAAGCAACATCAATGCCGAAATCTTTAACCAAAAAAGATCTAAAGTGGCCAATTTATTTCCTAGAAGGCGACGCTACGATTTACAATATTACTATAACTCTAGGTGAAAAATGTCAACCGGAAATTTGTGGTCCGTTGAAAATTCGTCCTGTTCCTGACGGAAAAATGTCCAGCGATTATTGTTCCATCGCTGTGTTCCAAACCACACCAACCATAATGGCGATCGCTAACTGCAACGGACATATTTCTCACGTTTTAGTCCTTGAAGATCAGGAGGATGAAAATAACGATTTGAATCGATCGAGAAATAAAGTTAATAAGTCTTTGGTTTTGTTGGAAACTTTAGAGTTGGAGTTGGGCTACACTGTGGGGAATTATTCATCAGAGGCTGAGTATTCCTGTCCGATTTATTTGCACAAGGACGAAGGACGTTTGGGGAATTATTTTGCCACGCACGAGACTGGTGTACATTCTATCGAAATGGGATGTGTGGATTTTTTGCACAAGTTTGTTGATGCCAATGAAGATTACGAGGAAGCGTTACAGGCGATTGTTGACGAACAATCTTCGATTTTTTATCTTTTGTGTACGAAAACATCGGATGATCAGAATGCAAATAATCCTGTCATTGGTTTTGGGTATTATTACAACGTGTATAGCTTTATGTGTTTGTTAGCCAATGGACAGTTGGTTTCAATGCCAATTGTCACTGTGCCTCTTGAGCAGGAAGACCTTGATGATTGTGATTTGGAATCGATGAGTTCTCCGTTGAAGAACATTCTTAACAATCAGTTTGATTTACAAATACAAAGAATCTTGAAGCAAGGAACGATTCAACCTATTTTAAAGTTGCCAGGAACAGAAGGAAAGACTCAGCAGGATTCTTACGAGCTAATTCAACGCTCAGCTGTTTCTCTAAGGGAAAAAATTGGGAATAATGAACGCGCTAGAATGGAGATTGAAAAACGCGTGAAGGCTTTAAAATTATTAAAAGTTTATCAGTGTTCTGAGTTGGATCGCATGAACGATGTTAAGAATGAATTGCAGGAAAATGCAGAGAAATTGGCGGAAAAGTATGAGGATTTGAATGATAGACAGATTGAACTTGCTAACAGGTAATTTGTTGTTGTTTTTTTACTTTTACTTTATTTGTACATAAATTGTTGATTAATTAATAACATTTTAGGTGTCAACGGCTTTTAATCTCAATTTCTAAACACCAAGATGTGCCTTCTAAAGCAGAACAGGAGTTTCATGCGAAATTGAAGAAGCACGATGGGAAAATTGAGCTTTTTTATGAAGCTATTGATAAGTTACGGAAAACTAAGAGTTATCAGCAGTATCAAATGAAAAACTATCAGGTACAAACTGATAGGAATAAGGAACTATCTAAGGAACAGTATGAATCGTTTAAAGTTTCATTACAAGACACGTAAGTATTTTTTTTTCGTTTAAATGTTGTGTTTTGTGTTATGGTTTGTGATTTTTTAATAATTTTTTTTGTTGCTTGTAGAACACGTCAAATCAGTGAAATGATGAAGGAAATCAACCAGTACAATAAGCACTTTAATTTGCATTAGATTTTTGGCACATTCTTGACCAAATCATTCCGGATTTTTCTCTCGTTGATTCATTTTTTTCTTATAATTTGTGTATTTTTTGTATTCAGTTGTCATTTACTATAATAAAGTTAAAATTAAACATTATATTTTGAAAGTGTGATTAATCAAGCGTATTTTAACGTTTACATCATGTTTTGAGCTTAAAATTACAAAAATTTTACAAAATAGATAAATACTTGTTAATTGCGTTGGTTTTGATTATTTTCCTTGGTAGATTTTACAAGGTGAAGAGTGTATCAATTCTCAGCTTGTTTATGGACATATTGCTGTTTAAAGCAGGTGAATTCATCCAAAATTAATGAAGTTATTTACAAAACAAATTAATGGTTATATTTTTCTATTCGATACTTTCAAATTTTGCGCGTTTTTGGATTAATTCGTATAGCTTTATATATTGTTATATCTAAAGGTGTACCCTCCCTAAGTCTTTATGGCATTTGGCTGTAGTTACCATGACAACGGGTCATAAGAACACAAGTAAGTCGGCCATCATTGTTTTTAATGAAGCTACTAGACTGTTTTAGAAGAAATATCTGTCAAATATTAAACTGACCAATCACCGCTTATTAGAGCAGTTCATAATCTTCTTACTCTGTCTTATTATAAAGGTGTACCCCAAGTTTCTAGTGCTCTTGCTTTTGCTGTGGTTACCATGACAACGTGTCATAAGAAGACATGTATGTCGGCCATCACTGTTTTTGTCGGTGTCAAAGTGTGTTACCTGCTTTAGAAAAAAATTGCGGTAAAATTTTAAACCCACCAATCACAGCTGATCACAGCAAAATCAGTCAGTGGTTTGGTTCTCAGTGCAGTGCGGTAGAGTAAAAATATTAATAACTCATGTGATAATTAGACTAGAAAGTTGAACTAAACTATAATTTATGTATTTTTGTTTAGTTTATTAGTGAAGTAATAAATTATAGTTGGTAGTGTTTGGTTTTTGTTAAATTCTTATCTCAAATGTTTGTGTTGGTTATGTTAAGTGCCCCGATGTTACTTTAAACTTAAATAACTCAACATAACTTAAGCAATTGTTGATTTTGTGTAGGATTGATTAAAGAAAGATCAATTGTGAGTTGTTGTTATAAGTTTTTTTTGCATAAAAGTAAGTAGTACTTTATTGTTGTTGTTTGGTGTTTGTAATATAAAAACTTCTAAATTTTGTTTATTAAAATTAGTTTTAATAGAAGTAGAGCATAAGAACATGAATACTTATTGTCTAGTAACAATTAATAACTAAAAATAATAACAGGTAAAGTGTTATGTGTGGCAAACAATGTTTGGTGTCATTGAAATAAAATAATTGGTTTCGTATATGATTTTAGTGAATTGAAGAAAATCAATGATCAATCAAAGGTCCCCAGAAGTGCTTGCTGACACGTTTTTGGTCTTCGGTCAAGAAAAAGCCATGAGACACAAATTCATGGATGTTGCTTTTACCATCATTATTGCTGTCGATTGAGAGGAAAGCAAGTTTGGCATCTTCATCTTGTAATCCCAAGCATTTGAAGAACAGTTTGAATTCTTCAATGGAGATTTCACCAGATTTGTCTTTATCTACACTCTGAAAGTAATTGAATTTTTAATATTTTTATTGTTTTGTTGTTTTTCTGTTTTTTTATTGTTAAACTTACTTTGAAAAGGAATAGTAAGAAAGCATGAACTTTAACAACACGTGACTTATCGTCAAGCACGTGGTGCTTATCCTCGAAGTATTGTTCAATTGTAACATCATTGTAAGGTGTAATTTCACACCAGAGTGTTTCCCATAAATTCTAAAACATCACAATTGCAAATTTTCATAAACTTTGCTTTGGTTTTGGTTGTGGATTAAGTTTTTATAATTTATTACTAACCTGGATTGATTGACGGAATTCATTTGTGTTTTTTTTCACCTAAATGTCCCAAATCAACGAAACGATCAGTTAAAAGTTGGAAATCGTGGAAGGAAATTACGCCGTCTTTGTTTACATCGAGGATACCATGGAATGTTCGAATTTTTTGTCGCCAAAATGTGGATTTACCCTGAAATTTATTTTCAGATTTATTTTTTTGTTGTTAAATATTATTGGTCTTACTAACACGGTGTCCTAAAACTTCAAAGTCTCCATCAGATGATGAATAATGTAAGGCTTTTTTTTTCACGTTTTGTAGGCTTGCCATAGTTGCGCACTTGGACATTTTGATGTTTGGAGCGAACCGAAGTAAGTGCCATCTAAAAAGAACAATATGTAAGTAATCAAGGTAAAAGTAGTTTTAAGTTATAGTTAAAGAGTTGATGTTTCATGTGTATTCGGTTTTAATTGAAAATTCAGCCCTTAAGTATTTTATTTTGAAGTTCAAAAATAGCCAATTTTGTGTTGTTGTGAAAACACGTCGTGAAAAATTACTCATAATATCTTTCCTAATCTTGTATTTTTACTTTTCCAATTTTTAAATGGTAGCTAAAGAGTTGTTCTTTTATGTTTTTTTGAGTACAATATCAAAATCATCCCCTAAGTATTTTATTTTGACACCCAAAGTTACCCAAGTTTTGATTTTTTCGAAAACAAGAGGCGGAAAATTGCTTATAACTTTTTTCACATTTATGTACTTTCACTTTTCTTATTTTTTGATTATAACTAAAGAGTTGTTCTTTCATATTCTTTTGAGTTTAATGTAAAAATCATCCCCTAAGTATTTTATTTTTGCTTTCAAAGTCCATCTATTTTTGACTTTTTTTAAAACCCGTCGCAGAAAATTGCTCATAACTTCTTTCACAATTATATACTTTCACTTTTCTTATTTTATGATTATAACTAAAGAGTTGTTCTTTCATATTCTTCTGAGTTTAATGTAAAAATCATCCCCTAAGTGTTTTATTTTTGCTTTCAAAATCCACCTATTTTGGATTTTTTTTAAACACGTCGTAGAAAATTACTCATAACTTCTTTCGAAATTATGTATTTTCACATTTCTTATTTTTTAATTATAGTTAAAGAGGTTTTCCTTCATGTTCTTTTTAGTTCAATGTAAAATTCGTCCTCTAAGTATTTTATTTCTGCCCTAAAAGTGAAGCGATTTTTGAGTAAAAAATGACCGTCGAAGCCGGTTTTTTTTGTCAAACTATTCACGAACATTTGACATAACTTTTTTTAAAAATGAACAATTCTTATTTTTCAAGTTTTCAATTATAGCTAAAGAGTTGATCTTTCAAATTCTTTATAGTTTTGTAAAATATTCACCCCGTAAGTATTTCATTTTGAACATCAAAATTGAACATTGTTTTCAATATTTTTTATTTTCAAATTTACTTTTTAATCTTCGCAGAAGATTAGAGCAGTTCATATTCTTCTTACTCTTTCTTATTATAAAGGTGTACCCCAAGTTTCTGATGCTCTTGTTTATGCTGTGGTTACCATGACAACGGGTCATAAGAAGACATGTATGTCGGCCATCACTGTTTTTGTCGGTGTCAAAGTGTGTTACCTGCTTTAGCAGAAATTTGCGGTCAAATTTAAAACCCACCAATCACAGCTGATCACAGCAAAATCAGCCTGTTCTTTGGTTCTCAGTGCATTGCAGTACACTAAAAATATTAATAACTCATCTTATAATTAAGCTAGAACGTTGATCTAAACGACAATTTTTGTATTTTTATTTAGTTTATTAGTGAAGTAATAAATTATGGTTGGTTGTGTTTGGTTTTTGTTAAATTCTTATCTCAAATGTTTGTGTTGGTTATGTTAAGTGCACCGATGTTACTTTAAACTTGTCAATCGATTAAAATAGTTGTTTTTGTATATGATTTTAGTGAATTGAAGATAATCAATGATCAGCAGTATCAGATGAAACACTATCTGGTGTAGACTGACAGGAATAAGAAACTATCTAAGGAACAGTATGAATCGTTTAAAGTGTCATTACTAGACATGTAAGTATTTTATTTTTATTTAATTTTTTTGTTTTGTGTTATTTTTTGTGTTTTTTACTAATTTTTTCTGTTTGTTGCTGGTATAACACGTCAAATCAGTGAAATTATGAAGGAAATCAACCAGTACAATAAGCATTTTAATTTGCATTAAATTTTGGCACATTTTTCACCAATTCCATATAATTTTATTTTCTCCCGTTGATTTATTTTTTTCTAATATTTTGTGTATTGTTTAGTATTCAGTTGTCATTTACTATAATAAAGTTAAAATTAAACATTTTATTATGAAAGTGTGATTAATCAAGCTTCTTTTAACGTTTACATCAAGTTTTGAGCTTTAAAATTACAAAAATTCGACGAAATAGATGAATATTTGTCAATTGCGTTGGTTTTGATTATTGTTCTTGGTAGATTTTTCAAGGTTAAGAATGATCTATCATTTGCGCGGTGGGATGATAATTTAATAATCTTATAAATACTTTAAATTAATAAATAAAGTTAATGAAATATTTTGCCGGGTTTACTGTGTTTTTTCTACAAAAAACATAATTTTCAAATAGAATCTTGTTGCATTATTACAAATCAGTTCTTAGTTTGTTTATGGACATATTACCGTTTAAAGCATGTGAATACATCCAAAATTAATGAAGTTATTTACAAAACAAATTAATGTTTATGTTTTTCTGTTCGATACTTTCAAATTTTGCGCGTCTTTTCATATTCGTAGAGTTTTATATACATATTGTTATATCTAAAGATGTACTCACTCTAAGTGTTTTTGGCATTTGGCTGTAGTTACCATGACAACGGGTCATAACAACTCATGTAAGTCGGCCATCATTGTTTTTAATGAAGCAACTAGACTGTTTTAGGTAAAAGATCGTTCAAATATTACACCGACCAATCACAGTAGATTAGAGCAGTTCATATTCTTCTTACTCTTTCTAATTATAAAGGTGTACCCCAAGTTTCTAGTGCTCATGCATTTGCTGTGGTTACCATGACAACGGGTCATAAGAAGACATGTATGTCGGCCATCATTGTTTCTGCCGGGGTCGCAGTGTGTTACCTGCTTTAGAAAAAATTTGCGCTCCAATTTTAAACCCACCAATCACAGCTGATCACAGCAAAATCAGTCAGTTGTTCGGTTCTCAGTGCAGTGCAGTACACTAAAAATATTAATAACTCATCATATAATTAAGCTAGAAAGTTTATTCAAAGCACAATATATGTATTTTTATTTAGTTTATTAGTGAGATAAAAAATTAAAGTTGGTTGTGTTTGATTTTTGTTAAATTCTTATCTCAAATGTTTGTGTTGGTTATGTTAAGTGCCCCGATGTTACTTTAAACTTAAATAACTCAACACAACTTAACCAATTGTTGATTTTGTGTAGGATTGATTAAAGAAAGAACAATTGTGAGTTGTTGTTATAAGTTTTTTTTGCATAAAAGTGAGTAGTACTTTATTATTGTTGCTCGGTGTTTGTGATATTAAAACTTCTAACTTTTGTTTATTAAAATTAGTTTTAATAGAAGTAGAGCATAAAAACATGAATACTTATTGTCTAGTAACAATTAATAACTAAAAATAATAACAGGTAAAGTGTTATGTGTGGCAAACAATGTTTGGTGTCATTGAATTAAAATAATTGTTTTCGTATATGATTTTAGTGAATTGAAGAAAATCAATGATCAATCAAAGGTCCCCAGAAGTGTTTGCTGACACGTTCTTGGTCTTCGGTCAAGAAAAAGTCTTTGCCATGAGACACAAATTCATGGATGTTGATTTTACCATCATTATTGCTGTCGATTGAGAGGAAAGCAACTTTGGCATCTTCATCTTGCAATCCCAAGCATTTGAAGAACAGTTTGAATTCTTCAATGGTGATTTCACCAGATTTGTCTTTATCTACAGCCTGAAGGTAATTGAATTTTTAATATTTTTATTGTTTTGCTGTTTTCATATTTTTTTTATTGTTAAACTTACTTTGAAAAGGTATGGTAAGAAAGCATGAACTTTAACAACACGTGACTTATCGTTAAGTACATGGTGCATATCCTCGAGGTATTGTTCGATTGTAACAACATTGTAAGGTGTGATTTCACCCCAGAGTGTTTCCCATAAATTCTAGAACAGCAGAATTGTAAATTTTCTTAATCTTTGCATGGGTTTTGGTTGTGGAGTAAGTTTTTGTAATTTATTACTAACCTGGATTGATTGACGGAATTCATATGTGTTTTTTTCGCTTAAATGTCCCAAATCAACGAAACGATCAGTTAAAAGTTGGAAATCGTGGAAGGAAATTACACCGTCTTTGTTTACGTCAAGGATTCCATGGAATGTTCGAATTTTTTGTCGCCAAAATGTAGATTCACCCTGAAATTTGTTTTTACATTAGTTTTTTTGTTGTTAAATATTGTTGGTCTTACTTACACGGTGTCCTAAAACTTCAAAGTCTCCATCGGATGATGAATAATGTAATTCTTTTTCACGTTTTGTAGGTTTGCCATAGTTGCGCACTTGGACATTTTGATGTTTGGAGCGAACCGAAGTGAGTGCCACCTAAAAAGAACAATACGTAAGTAATCAAAGTAAAAGAATTTTTAAGTTATAGTTAAAGAGTTGCTGTTTCATGTGTATTTTGTTTTAATTGAAAATTCAGCCCTTAAGTATTTTATTTTGAAGTTCAAAAATAGTCAATTTTGCGTTGTTGTGAAAACACGTCGTGGAAAATGACTCATAATTCCTTTCCTAATCTTGTATTGTCACTTTTCTAATTTTTAAATGGTAGCTAATAACTTGTTCTTTTAAGTTCTTTCGAGTACAATATCAAATTCATCCCCTAAGTATTTTATTTTGACACCCAAAGTTACCCAAGTTTTGATTTTTTCGAAAACAAGAGGCGGAAAATTGCTTATAACTTCCTTGCACAACTATGTACTTCACTTTTCTTATTTTTAGATTATAACTAAAGAGTTGTTCTTTCATTTTCTTTTGAGTTTAATGTAAAATTCATCCCCTAAGTATTTTATTTTTGCTTTCAAAGTCCATCTATTTTTGATTTTTTTAAAAACACGTTGTAGAAAATTGCTCATAACTTCTTTCGCAATAATGTATTTTCACTTTTCTTATTTTTAAATTATAATTAAAGAGTTGTTCTTTCATATTCTTTTGAGTTTAATGTAAAAATCATCCCCTAAGTATTTTATTTTTGCTTTCAAAGTCCATCTATTTTTGATTTTTTCAAAAACACGTCGCAGAAAA